>NW_021025471.1:2681690-2819223 GCF_004153795.1 Camellia sinensis | reverse complement strand
AAGTGCTCGCTGCTAGGATGGATATTTATCTCACAGAGAAAGATATGTGCTTGACCTTTGAGAAACTGGTGCTTGCTGCAAGGCATTGCCACCCCTGGAACTCAATCAGAAAAATTGGGGGATGATGAAGGAGGAGAAGTCTGTGGGTAGGGGAAGCTATCACGATTAGTTGTTAGTCATTTACCTATCTCACTTCCCGTCGTGATATGCTGTTGCTGTCGAGTATAGGTAGTCAGTTTATGCATGCTCTCGTCAGATCACTGAGGCTGTATGAGAATCTTGAGTAATTTGAAGTCTGGCTCCTGTGGGTCTGATTTTTCAAAGTATGATCATCTTCGTGTAGAGCCTATTACAGATGCTGACTGGCTGGTCAGTAATGATAGGAGATCAACTTCAGGGTATTGACATTTGTTGCGCAAACCTAGTTACTTGGGAGCTAAGAAACAGAATGTGGTGCCAGGTCAAGTGCAGAAGCTGAAGTTTAGCTATGGAACAAGGTGTGTGTGTGAAACTTTTATGATCAAATTATTGTTGCGTGATTATCTAGGTATTGATCAGACGGACTCCATGCGGTTATACTGTGATAATAAGGCCGCCATCAACATCGCTCACAATCCAGTTCAACATGACAGGACAAAACATGTTGAGATTGATCGCCACTTCATTAAGGAGAAACTCACTAGTGGTATCATTTGTATTCCATTTGTCCAGTCTGGTGAACAACTTGCTGACATTCTCACCAAGGGGATTGAGAATAAACCATTTCATGACATATTAGGCAAGCTGGGCATGAGAGATATCTTCGCACCAGCTTGAGGGGGAGTGTTAGCGTATTATATTAGCCGAAAGTGTTAACATATTATATTAGCCGAAAGTTACACTAGGATCTGTAATCATTTTATGTCCTCAGGGATCATCTTGTAATTGCCTTTCTTGTAAACCCTAATCTTCATTTATAAATAGGGGGTGATATTCTATCATACCCCAAGCTGGTTACCCAAGCTTCAAAGGTAAGATGGCGATTTTACATAGGAACCTTTGTTAACTTCTTACCTATTAAACTACGTGATCATCATTCAAAATAATATTTTCATCGATTTAAGTCTAAATATTTTATATTCATAAGATATATTTAACATCTAATTGTGTAGTTATATTTTCTAAGTAATTTAGGAAGAGTGACCGAACGTTTACGATTCACGATTCGGTACGAGGCCATTTCGATTCACGATTCGAATCCCGATTTGACAATTATGATTATAAGACACAAAATTGAAAATGCAGAGTAAATATACTTGATACTATTTTCGAATTGAGAACAACTGATATATATTAAAAAAAGAAAAATAAAAAAAAAGAAAAGAAAAGAAAAGGAAAGAGTAATTTCACAAATGTGTCCCTGCGTGTTTGTTTTGTGGTTCATTCATACCGATAGAGTTCATTTCTATTCCCTTGCTAATGTTAAAGAATTCACAAGTGATTAACATATTTGTTCAATGCCAGGTCAGGTGTAGTGTCAGATAAAGGTGAAGTTGAAGATGATAGCAATTCTGTTGAACTAGAGAAGAGCAATGTGTTACTCATGGGTCCAACTGGCTCAGGTATGATCATTATTTTTTAATTCATACTACTTTTGTTGTTTGTAGTGCAAATTTAATATATTCTTTGCAAAGTAGATTCTAATTTCTCATTACTTATGATATTATGGTGAGACCCAGATTTAGGGAAGACAGCCTGACTCATATAGTTTAACCTTGACTGTAAGGACAGGGAAGACATTACTTGCGAAAACATTAGCTCGCGTTGTGAATGTGCCTTTTGTCATTGCAGATGCAACAACGTTAACTCAGGCAGGTTTGGAATAGTTTACATTATTTACGATACTTACTAGCAAGAAAAATATTGGTCATGATGCAAAGTTTACTTGATTGGCCATCTTTTCACATTTTTTTATCTTTTGAAGAGATCCTTTCAATGCTGCATTCCTTTCTTTAATATATATATTTATCTTCATGTGCTTAACTGTTGTACGGGCTTGATATAGTAAAATTCCCCCCCTTTTTTGGATGGATGGGTGGGGGTTGTGTCACAATGCTTTTTCCCACCTCTTTCGGCTTGAAAGGTGGTGATGAAACAACAAAGGACTAAAATTGGTTCAATATTTTTTATTATATGTAGCAAGAAAGAAATAGGCGTATTTTTACAACAAATTTGGGAGTCCTAAAACTTAAAATATCTTTATTCCATGGTTTTCAGTTTTGGTTTGAAGATCCTTTTGACTTTTTGTGAGTCTTCTTTTGCTCTTATAAAGGTTATAGGAAAGATCAGTTTTTGTGTTGAGCTTTTTTGATGAAAATTATTTTTGTAAAATGGCACACCCTTTTGGCATTTTTTAAATACAAATTTAGTTATAAAAAATACCCTAAATCCAAAAAAAAAAAAAAAGAAGTATTTTTTATTTATTTATTTTGTGGATTTGATAACATGAAATAGAGTGATCATTATAATTGAAAATATGTTAAAAGGGGGTTTGAATTTTAAGTTCAAATTTGATTTGTCACCAAAAGGTGATTTAAAATTTTAATTTTAACAAAGTTTTCATTAACTAATGTTATTATAAATGAGGCACAAGGGGTTGCAACTTGTATTCAAAAAGGTAATGTACTAAACTTATATCATTTATACAACCACCTTTACTCCAAAGACATACAAAATCCAAAAAAGTGGTTCAAAGATGTATCAACAATATCCAAGAACCAATTATACAGAAAGGACCAAAGTTTTAAGGAAACTAAGGCTCACCTCGAGGCGAGGCTAAAGCAAACAGCCTCAAGGCTTTGATTTTTAGGCTTTACTCCTCAAAGGTTTGCACACACAGTCTGAGACATGCGCCTTAGATGCGTCTTGTATGCCTTCTATGCATAAGCATGTGAGGAGTACGTATATGAAGAGTTTGTCTTAGGCTCTTGTTAAACTTAGTCTAGGTGGTTTAAACATAAAAAAGTAAAAAATTAAAAAGAATCCCTTTTGCAACTATATTCATATTCTATAGGAAAAATTAAGTAAATGACCATTCAAGAAAAAACACAAAATTAATGCTCAGTGAGAAGCTCAATCACTAAAGCCAATAATATCAATTTCACTTTCAACAAGGCAAAGCCTCACGTTATGCATTCGCTTTTAAAAACTTTGAAGAGGACAATAATTTATTTTTTCAACTTGAAAATAGGTTACTCCTCATCGAAAGTCATCCTATTATGTTCTCTCCAAGTAATCCACAACAAAGCTAAATGTACCAAAAATCAAGCTGCTTTCCTTTTGCTTTGCATTCTAGCTCCCCTTGTAAAACAACGTAGATCCTTCACCTTACAATGAAATAATCACGCTAAGCCAAACATGCATGGAATCGAGGACCACAACTCTCTCATTACATTACAAAATGGATCAAGAAGTGATTGATTGATTTTGCTTGTTCATGCAACACCAGTTGACATAAATTTGCCATATTCGAAATAAATTATCAAATATCAATAGTAAGGATCTTTCCATGCAATGTTGTCCATACAAAACACACTACATTTGAACTAGCCTTGGATCCCTACACCTTTTGCCTTAGAAAAGACACGGAATCTGATCCACCAAAGCATCCTAAAAATGCTTCACCTTAGATTTTCTTGATTTTGATCTCATCCATCGCATTGTGTCTGTTCCTCACCAGTGTTGGGAATGGCATAAAGATGTTCGAGAAGCTCTGTTAGCTCCCCTACCTCCAAGTCATTTAACTCTTTGCAAAGAGAAATGTTTCCAAAAACTTGACACTTATCAATCTTCATGTAGTCATTTATGTCTGATCCCTTATTTATTGCAATGTTAGCATAGTGAAATATGTCACTTCTAGCTTCTCTTTTCCGATCCACAATCGAATCTAGAATTGCATAACACCATAGTTGTCAAATTGAGAATCTATGAAGCATCGACACTTAAAAATAAGTGTCGTAGCCATGTCGGACACGGGGACACGTATGAGACACACCACATGGGGTGTTCCGTTATTTGATTAATTTTTTTTAAGGGGCATGACTGGGACACTTTAGGGATATGCCAATTAGGTCTCCCCCCATTTAGTGCTTTTGATAGATGTTAGATGTTTATTCCTTAGATTTAAATACTTAATATATCATCCATAAAAAAAATATAAATGATCATTGTTAATTTAATAGTGATTTTTTTTTTTTTTCAAATATCGAATCAGTATTAGTTTTTACTAATTTTGATTATTTGTAGATGTAATATTAATCTACATAACAAATAAGACTTTATGAAAAAATATTTTATTGTTGTGTCCTCGCCATGTATGTGTCCCCATATTTTGAAATCACTATGTGTCCTGTCCTGGGGGCATTTTCCTAAATAAGCTAAAATAGTAAATCAATTCCCAAACTAAGCCTAGTTTTCAAAAAATTCCCAAAATGAGCTAACTCGCGGTTCACAATCGCGATTTCAACATTTTTCCGCCTGCCCCGAGTGGAAGTGGGCAAAACTTAAATTCGTGGTTACAAAAAGCGCTTTCGATTAACAAATCGCGGTTAAAAAACGCGATTTTAATTCACTTTTTTTCCTTTTGAACTCGCTGTTACAAACAACGATTTTATCCAAAAACATTTTGTTCTTAATTCACTGTTGAGAACCACGAGACCATTCTGAACTTGCTCTTTGTAACCACGAGTTTAACAAAAATCATTTTTCTTCTGAATTCGCTGTTCCAAACGACGTTTTATGAAAAAAATATTTTCTTCTGACCTCCCTCTTTCAAACCACGTTTTTTTGCCAAAATTTTTTTCTCCTATAATTGTTGTTATGAACCACGCTTTTAGCGTAATTTTTTTTTTTTAGTTTCAATTTAACTGAACTGTAAGAAGAATTTTTTTTTGGTTTCTGTTGTCATTATTTTGGTGATAATGTATTTCAGAATAATTTTTTGAGTTAAAATTGTTTTACTAAAACCGTTCTCATGTTAATTTTTTTTTCTCTTTTCTTGTCTTTATTTTGGGTTAGAATGTGTAATTCAGCATATTTTTTTGGTTTGACTAAAGTAAATTTATTTTGTTTTTTCTTGTGTTTGTTTTGGGTTAGAAAGTAATAATGTAATTCATAAATTTTTTAAGCTTTAGTAAAGCCGTTTTGATGTAAATTTTTTATTTTATTTTATTTTTTCTTTGTTTTGGGCTAGAAGGTGTTATTCAGTAATTTGTTTGGGCTTTAATAAAGCCGTTTTCATTTAAATATATATATTTTTTCTTTTGTCTTTGTTTTGGGTTAGAAGGTGATAATGTAATTCATAAATTTCTTTTCGCTTTACTAAAGCCATTTTCGTATAAATTTTTTTTATTTTTTATTTTTTTCTCTTGTCTTTGTTTTGGGTTAGAATGTGTTATTCAGAAATTTGTTTTGGGTTTACTAAAGCCGTTTTCATGTAAATAATATACATATATATTTTTTTCTGTTGTCTTTGTTTTGGGTTAGAAGGTGATAATGTAATTCATAAATTTCTTTTCGCTTTACTAAAGTCGTTTTCATGTAAACTTTTTTATTTTTTATTTTTTTCTCTTGTCTTTGTTTTGGGTTAGAATGTGTTATTCAGAAATTTGTTTTGGTTTTACTAAAGCCGTTTTCATTTAAATAATTATTTATTTATTTATTTATTTATTTATTTATTTATTTTTTCTGTTGTCTTTGTTTTGGGTTAGAAGGTGATAATTTAATTCATAAAACCTTGAGGAAAAAACACATAAGTCTCCCACGAAAATACATAAGTAGTACAGACATAAGTCTCGGACAACAATACATTGTGGACACCATGAACTGAACACACAATACATAGATAAACATAACAGTTAGACAGACAAATATTAGCCTGACAATCTGACAAACTCATTACGGAAACACTTACTCTAACACAGACATTACATATTAATGCATGACCTAATATTGGCGAAGTGTAGACATTAACACCTAATTCGCGCTTAAATCGGTAGGTGGCTCAGAGTCCGAACAATCCGAAAGCTCAGCGTCAGAGACAAGCTGAGGATCCTCCATGATACTCTTGATAGCCGCATCATTTGGTTCTGTTTTGTTCTTCTGGGCATCCTTCTTAACTATGTATAGCTGCATATCGCGGGCTAACCTACGTCCCATTTGAGAAATCTCACGTTGTAGTCTTTCACATAGTCGATCAACATTATCAGGATCTTCCTTTTGGATCTCAACAGAACGTGCTTTTGGCACCTTCAATCGATTTTCCCGACATAATCTTTCCATTTGGACTCGCTCTATAAATAGTGCGGGCCACTTCAGACGTCTAGCGTTTGCTAAATCATATCCTGTTTGATTATCTGATGGATTCTCCACCAAACCACATGGATCTCAATAGTACTTGGGCATGACAAAATGTCGCTTCCCAAACCTATCATGATAAGCACAAGAGGCATCTAACAAAGGAAATGGTGTTTCATCTTCAGCATCGCCACTTCGTCTTCCCCTTCCTCGTTGTGAACTGTCACCCCTTTGCAAGTTCCTACCACCTCTGCGATTCCCACTCCCTCCAATGAACCATGTAGCCATGCTAATTTTTTAAAACAAATGAATGATAATTTCGTAGGGCGAAATGAGTTGTAAGGTTGTGTCTTCTCCTTTAGTTGTTTATATAGTTGGTTATGAACGGCTTTAGAAAGATGCCTCTGCATGACAATCTCACATATACGAACAAGGTATGAGTTGTCACTAGAATGAAAAAACAGAGTAAAGCAAATACTGTGTACCAAGTCACGTGACTTGACAATCCATCTGCATATACCGACAAAGTAAGGCATGCTCACTGTAAGATAAATCAGTGAATTCACTGTTGCCATGTGACTTTCTGAATTGAGAATCTCACATATATCAAATTGGTGTTGAGTTGTCACTGTAATAAAAAAATCGAGAAAACCAAAGCCTATGCACCAAGTCACATAACTTGACAATCCATCTGCATATACCGACAAAATAAGGGCATGCTCACTGTAAGGTAAATCAGTGAATTCACTGTTGCCATGCGACTTTCTGAATTGAGAATCTTACATATATCAAATTGGTGTTGAGTTGTCACTGTAATAAAAAAATCGAGCAAAAAATCGACAAAACCAAAGCCTGTGCATCAAGTCACATGACTTGACAATCCATCTGCATATACCGACAAAATAAGGGCATGCTCACTGTAAGGTAAATCAGTGAATTCACTGTTGCCATGCGACTTTCTGAATTGAGAATCCCACATATATCAAATTGGTGTTGAGGTAAATCTGTTTGTGTATAATTAATTATAAATAGTGATTTTGACAAGCAAATCAAGTAAAACCAATTGGGTTTTAAATTCCGTACTAGAGTCATCATTTTGACTGGACTTCCAGGAATTGGAAGCCGACTCTTTCTTCTTTCCCGATGGAGATTGAAATTCTTTACATACAGGATCCCTATTTCACGAGCCCCAGTTAAGAGAAGCTTTTCACCGAGCTACCTGTTCTGTTTTATGTGTTGTTTAAGGCGGTTGTTCGTTTGTATGAACTTTATTTAGTTCCCCAATTGGACCAACCACTTGGCTTTGAGCTTGTTTGTCCAGCCCCCCAAGTTTAGTTATCTGTCAACCGCTCGTTCCTTACTAGAGTCATCATTTTGACTGGACTTCCAGGAATTGGAAGGCGACTCTTTCTTCTTTCCCGGTAGAGATTGAAATTCTTTCCCGACTCTTTCTGTTTTATGTGTTTTAAGTATTCACATAATTCAACATACATTAATCTATTCGTTAATTCAGAACATTCATTAACTCATTGCAATTCAATAAAGAAAGTCATGAACTAATAAATGTGCAGTTATAAATGTAGTTATTTCATAAATTTCAGGTTCATAAAACAAATACTTGAAATACATCCCTACGTTAGATGAACAACAACATTGTCTTACACTCCAGTAACGAAGATATGAGACAACATACAAACATATATGAAAGATAAAGGTGTTTGATTTCTCATTCCTCATCTGACATGTAGTAGTCAGAGAGATATTTTTCATTGTTTAAGACATTATTTCGCTCAATCACTGTCAAATCTCTGTTGCTTGCGTCTGCCATTTCGGTGGCTAGCTGAAGCATGAAATGTCGACATCTCCGCATCAACATTCTGTTGTTCTCCTTAATTCTGCTAACTGCTTTTTCATAGTCACTAACATTTCGTCTAGCCATGGTCAATGAACGACGATGAGGTACTGGTGCCCCAAAGTTACGTAGATCATTAAACAATCCTTGAATAAACATAATACAGGCGCATAGAGAATAAGTCAATTGGATAATTCAAATGGGTAAAAATTATCGAGAATGACTCATTTTATAAATCAAATATTTTAATTTTTTCAAACATAATTCCTAAACAATTATTTTATTTTTATTTTTTTATATCAAATGTTTTTATAATAGCATTTTCCATGACGACTTGAAAGGCCTCTTTTGGCAAAGAGGTAAAAAGTAATTTTTTGACTTCTAATTTTTTGTGGATCAAATTATTCGACCTCTAATGTTTATTTCAATTTTTTTGTGGATCACTTCTAAAAAGTCATTTATTTATATCAAATTTATAAAAGGGAATGTCATGAAGTTTAAGGAGGAAAAACCCGAAAATGAAATTCAACCCTAAATGGGGCATGAAATTCAAGTAAACTATACTTTTTATATTTAACCACGATTAGATTTGAATTTAGTGCATAAATTTAGTCAAACCAATTTTTCTTATCGTAGGGGCATGTGGCATCAATGGCATATTTTAAAGTTTTCTTTCTTTAAAAAAAATTTTAGTGTACTACTTAAAGGGTCACCCATATAAAATATTAACAATCACAATCACTCTTTAAAAAAATTTAACAAGAAAACGAAAGAAGGCCTACACCGACATAAAATTCAATTATCTGACTTTTCTATTTTGCCATATCCCTATCTCCAAAATATATATATATATATATATTTGTTCCTGGCCAAAATGACGAGAAAACTTCCATAGCAATTTCTTATCACAAATTTTGTTCCTTACTTTTCAATTTCTTGTTCTTATTTAAAAAATTGAAATTTAGAACAAAAATATTTTTGTTACTCTATTAATTTTAAGTTATTACTACTCCACGTCACCTAATTAATAATAATTTTTACAGCCAAATTAACGTTATGTAATTAATTAACAGCATTAAAATTTAACAAATTATCTATAATTAAACACATTCAACAAATTCAACAAATTATCTATAGCAAAAGATTTCACATTCAACAGATTATCTATGGGTTCGTTTGGTTTGTATTTCTGAAAAAATTTTGGGAAATTTTCTCTACAAATAAGTTTTTAAAAGTAATCAAACCAAACAAATTTTTTCCAAAAATTTTCTCAAAACTTGTAAACCAAACAAGTTTTCCAAACAAATCTCTCTCTCACACACATCAAATCAATCATTTTTTCCAAAACTCTCTCTCAAAATAATTTTCCAAAACATCT
This sequence comes from Camellia sinensis, assembly GCF_004153795.1. Taxonomy (NCBI): domain Eukaryota; kingdom Viridiplantae; phylum Streptophyta; class Magnoliopsida; order Ericales; family Theaceae; genus Camellia; species Camellia sinensis. The sequence continues at coordinate 2,809,660 of NW_021025471.1, read as the reverse complement.
TTTGAAAAAAACCAAACCAAACAACTTTTCGTACTTTTTATCTTTAAAACACATCTCTCAAACACAAACCAAACATACCCTATATTTAAAATTCAACAAATTATCTATAATTAAACACATTCAACAAATTCTCTATAATTAAAATTCAACACATTCAACATTCACATTCAACAAATTATCTATAGTTAAAATTTCACAAATATAAACCCTAACCCTAATTTATTATTTCTGATTTCACAACATTTTATTCACAAATATAAACCCTAACCCAAACCTCACATTCATGAACCCTAACCCTAATTTATTCACATTTTATTCATAAACATAAACCCTAACCCTAACCCCACATTCATGAACCCTAACCCTAATTTATTCATATTTTATTCACAAATATAAACCCTAACCCTAACCCTAACCCCACATTCATGAACCCTAACCCTAATTTATTCACATTTTCACAAACACAAATATATTCACAAATATGTAAAGTAGATGATAGAAGCCAGTCCAACGAGAGAGAGACGGTACTGAAGCAGAGGGAGCTCGACAGAGAGAGAGCAGGGAGCACAGTGACAGAGAGAGGAGTAAGAGCGAGAGGGAGACAGCAGAGGGAGTTCGACAGAGAGAGGAGTAAGCGTGAATGCAAAACACGGGGCTGGGGGAGATTATATACAAGTTTTAAAATCGTGGTTGTGAAACACGAGTTCACTTAATGGAAAAAAATTTGGCCAAAACTCGTGGTTAGAAAAAGCAAGTTCAGAACAAAAAAATTTTGCTAAAATCGTGGTTTGGAAAAGCGAGTTCAAAAGAAAACGGTTTTTGATAAAATCGTGGCTACAAATAGCGAGTTCAGAACAAATTTTTTTTTCACAAAAGCGGGGTTGCGAACAGCGTATTCAGAAGATAATTTTTTTTTGATGAACTCGTGGTTTCTAACAGCGAGTTCAAAGGAAAGAAAAGTTAATTAAAATCGCGTTTTGTAACCACGATTTATTAATCGAAAGCGCTTTTTGTAACCACGAATTTAAGATTTCCCAACTTTCACGCGGGACAGGCGGAAATATGTTGAAATCGCGATTATGAACCGCGAGTTAGCTTATTTTGGGAATTCTTTGAAAACTAGGCTTAGTTTGGAAATTGATTTACTATTTTAGCTTATTTAGGGAAATGCCCCCCTGTCCTGTCCTGTGTCCACATCTGTGTCTGGTTCCACCTGTGCTTCTTAGTTGAAAATTGTATAGTGAATCAAAATCTTTTGTGGATCATGAATTGAATAAAAAATCATTAAGAGTCAGTACAAACTATAAAAATTGATGTTAAACCATCATATATATTAAAAGAATAAAATAAATTGATTTTGACACATGTTGTACAATAGTTCTAGTATAAAAACATGATTACACTGTCTAATTTGGAAGGCATTGCCTTCATACGTAGAGATGTGGGTCCAACTCTCACCAACAATAAAATTATTAAAAAATCATGATATAATTTCTTTTGTCATGCAAAAATGGATTTAGGAATCCAGTAGAGTATGATAAGAAGAAAGAAAAAGTGGAACCTTTTATTTTAAAACCTAAAACACTTTAAAAGGTTTTACATGCCATGGGATCATGTGCCATTAGATGAAGAATGGTGTGGCAGCATGTTTAGAGCTTTAAGTTATATCAAACAACATGGTATCACACCTGAACAATGTTACCTGCCATATACGGGTATCACGGGTCTATATTGTTGGATTTGTTGGATAGTTTGATACACATTGTTGGGCCCATTTCCTAAAAGCTTTAAGCTTTTAAGACAATTTGGTGATTTAACATGATATAAAAGCTCAAGTCGAGAGAGGCCTTAGGCTCAAGTATCTCTGATGGCATTTGGCATTTTATCCTATTTGGTTTGTTCTTCTTTGTTTGGTGATTCTCTTTCTGTTTGGTTATTTGTTTGCATCTCCACGTGCAAGACGAGGTTGAACTTGAGGAAGGGCTATGAAGCACCGGCACTTTAAAACAAATGCCGTATTCGCGTCGGACACATGGACACTTTGGGGACATGCGGACACGGTGGGGACATGTATAGGACATGTGGTGTCCCCTTATTTAATTAATTTATTTTCATGAGACACTTAGGGTACACACTAGGGACATGCTAAATTATCTTTTTTCCCATTTTATTTAGTGCTTTTGATGAATGTTGTTTATTATTTTTTTCGTAGATTTAAATATTTAATGGATCTTCCATAAAAATAAGTGTTAATTTAAAGTACTTTTTTAAAAAATAAATAAATATATAATTAGAGTTAGTTTTTGTTAATATTGATTGTTTGTGGATGTAATATTAATTTAAATAGCAAATAAAAATATATTAAAGCATGTTGTATTGTTGTGTTCCTGACATGTCCGTGTCCCTATTTTTTTGAAATTGCCGTGTCCCGCGTCCGCATCCGTATCCGTGTCCGTGCTTCTTAGGTGTTAGATAGCTTGATTTACATTATTAGGCTCATTTCCTAAAAGATTAACAATAGTTTGCAAAGGCAAAACTAGAACTCTCAAGTAAACGAGTTACCTAAAATTGGAATATTCAAATTGCTATAGATTAATGACCTTTTTAGGGCAAATTACACTTTGCACCTTTCAACTTTTATTTAGATTTCACTATAGTCCTTTATTTTTAACTTCAACACATTAAACCTCAAACTTTCAACTTGATTTCAATCTGGCTGTTCTGTCATCAAAGGTTAATAATCATGTGAGTGGCACATGGCCTATAGAAGAAGGGCCTTGGAGGAAAATTGTTTCATAAGGGACGAGAGAGAAACTGGAACAGAGACTTCAATTGCTTCAACTGGATTTCAAGCTAGAAGAAATGTTAAGGTTGTTTTGGTGACCCAATTTTGGAACCACTAGATGGTGATTGAAAAATCTTCTCTTTGTGTTTCGAGTAACTCCCTTATCCCAACCCCTCAACCTAATGAGATAACTACCACCAAAAACAAGAAAATTACATAGAATTGTGATAATAAATGGCTTCTTCTTTACAAATTTTAATCATATTCAGTGGGGTGGGCTATGGATTAAGCAGGTGGCTTGGTCCTTCTCATGTAAAAGAGTAGATAAGGTGGTTTGCAGATCTCTTGAAAGCTTTATTAGAGGTTTGGGACTTCTAGTTAACACCAGTATTGTCAGCTGTAGAGTGAGGCACTAGTTTAAGGTGCTCGGTTGCCTCTTATGACATCTAAGAATGCAGAAATTTGGTCAGCTGATTGAAGGTTCTAGTTTATAGATAGACATTTTCTTATTGTTGCTTCTGTAATGCTGTTGGCAACAGTGATATTTTTGGAATTGGAATCAGAAGAACTCGCCATCCTCATAGTCAAGCTTGTGCTAAAAATTCAGCACAAAGCACTGTCTCTCACTGAATCCTTAATTTACTCCCTTTCTCTCTATATGGATAGCTCCGTGTCATCACTGATATGAAACAACAAAAATTCAAAAGCAATAAATAAGGAAAATGATTCTGTCAGTTGCCGTGTAGAGTGACTATAGTCTACAACGTAGACTATGATCCTTAATGGTGTAAAGATATTTGCAGGCAGCTTTTCTTTGCTTTTTTACTTTTTTATTGTCATTTCTGTCAAGTCACCACTGCATTCTATGAGTTCTCACTCCTTCTTCGTGATTGGCTGGAACATGCTAGAAAATTAACCAGAACAAAGTTAAATACTCATCGCATTCTTGTTGAAACGGAATGTACAGGGATTTACCGGATGGTATGAAACGGCATTAACAATCATGCTTCATGAAGTAGAAATTAAAGAAGGCATGGGAGGCAGTTCCACTGCATCTTATATGGTGTTTGTGGAGTGAGAGGAACAAAAGGTCATTTGAAAATTTTGAGAGTAGGGGACTGTTGGGGGTGGGGGTTATCCTTGTAGATAATTAGGGTTACTTTTTGTTTTTGTATATGAACCTGTGTACAAGGTGCTTCTCGTTGAGGCACTTTCTTTGTTTAATAAAATTCATTACTTACAACACAAAAAAAAAAAAAAAAAAAAAAAAAAAAAAAACAAACAAACAAACAAACAAAAGGAAAAAATGAGGATTTTTTTAGATTCATTACTAAAGAATTGCAACAACCCTTGAAATTGCTAAAATCTATAATTGAATGTTTGACTTGTATTAGTGGTTATGATTTGTCAAAGTAAGATATTTATCTTCCTAAATGCTACATTTACCTTACATAAAGTCCATTTCTAAAATCTGCCCATTTTTTGGACATCTCTTCCTGGCTTCCTCTTTTATTTTTTTTGGTCTCTCGCTCTCTTGTCCTTGATTGATGTGTGTGCTCATGCAAGCTAAAAGCTGGGAACCCTCTTTATTAAACGAGTTTCAGCCTCTCTCTCTCTCTCTCTCTCGCGCGTGCGCTTGCACATGCATGCAAAAAATTTTTTTTTGTTCCTTTTAGAAAATATAAGCTTAAATAATTAATACAATGGATTTTCCCAGAAACACCTTCTATGGATCATATCTTCGCTACTCTTCCTGCTACGAGGTTGCCTATTTCAACGAGCTTGTAGTTTTCTTTTCTGAACCTCCCGTTTTATTTTCATCTTATTTCAAAGGTGCTTAGAAAGTGACAAATTCAATGAGAATGGACCTCTAACATGTCTTTCCATGTTTATGCATTCAAATCATATTTTAAATTTTTATTTATTTCCATTACTATGATTCTGTCTTCTTGGATTTTGCTACATTGCTGAATGTTTATTGCAGATAGTTGTCCTAAATGTCTGCAATGTAGACCAGTATGAACTTTTCCTTTGCTTGATTGAATGGCACTGACACTCTCAAGTCTCTTTGTTTCTCTTTTTCAGGCTGGTTACGTTGGAGAAGATGTAGAATCAATATTGTACAAATTACTTGTGGTATGGTCATTTTGTTTCATTATTTTTATGTGTGGATGAACATGCTTGTCTATTTTTAGTCTTCTGGAACTTTAAATTGTTTGAATTTCTCTGAACTGAAGCTGCTTCTCTGAATATTTCACATGAACAAGATTTACATTTACTGACCAAAAAACAAATGTGGCTTGAATATAGAACTGTAATGGCCTAAAATATTGTTTCAAATGTCTTTGATCCTGAAGGGCGATTATTTTGTAGTGCTGGATTATGGATGCACTAAGCATTTGTGTTCTGAATAGTAATTTTATACAAACATAGAAATTTGTGTTCCACCTCCCCTCACTCTAGCCGCTCATAGTATGATATGACCTAAATATAATCGTCATCATTATTATAAAATTTTCATATAGCTAAATTAAGTTATAAAAAACAATTGTTTAGTTCGTTGTAGGGGAAGAGATACCGGTGAGAAGACGATTGAGGACAATCTTTCTTCCATGGGGATTACTGTGAGGCAGTTGTTACAGGTTATTAAATTTAATTTCTCAATCGAGGTGGGAGAAAATAAAGATATGATCCATTAAACAAACCCCTTCATTTTAAGAGTTTATCCTATTAGGGAAAGCAAATAAAAGAGACATTCTAGGCTCAAAATAAGGTATGTAGGCTAGTTTCTGTAAGGTATATCCAATGAGAAATGAAAATCAAATTGGAGTTGTATTTCATTGGTTGTCATAATTGCTTGCAACTTATATTCCTAAACAGTAGGAGCTATTGTTGCTATGCTGTGTAGTAAATATATGATTGTTAGAGAAATTTATCTTTGGTAAAGACATTATACTAAAATCTTGGGGTGGTAGGTATTATAATTTGAAGGAGTCATTACTTATCCAAAAAATAAAAATGAAAAGGATTTCGTACATAGATAAGAATGATTAATGAATGCTTGCTAAATTTTGAGGAGGGATGACTTGTTTTTTAATTAACCCTTTCAAAAAACATAATCAAACGTAAGATGTGATGAATGTTGAAAGAAGTTGTGTTCATGGAAGATAGTGTGTGATGGATTCTTAACTGATTTTAATATGTGGACTTTGTATTTGCAATTGCATGCCTGTATGGAATTTTAGGAACTTGTTTGCTAGTTCAGTTCTTCCGGATCATAAATAATGTATTAATGTAAACCGATTTTAGTGATTGCATGGCTTACTGGTCACGCATAATGCCATTGTGTTACTCTTCCAACAAAAACTATTTGACATTTTGGTAGTCAGAGCTCTATCTTGCACACACAATTATTTGTCTTTTCATCACTTGCTGAAACTATAATTTTTATTGTATAATTAATTGTTTAGAGCTTTATTCTGCATCTTTTGTATGTGTGCTCAGTGTATGTAAATATTTCATGATTCTTCTCATTGGCCTTTAGGTTGCTGAGTTCAATGTGGAAGCAGCTCAACAAGGGATTGTGTACATTGATGAAGTTGATAAGATAACTAAGAAGGTCCTGCAACTATTTCAGTTTATGGATTGAGTACTCAAATTTGTCAAGATCCAATTTACAATTATGCTAATTCAAAATTTTGCACAGGCTGAGAGCTTAAACATAGGCAGAGATGTATCTGGAGAGGGTGTTCAACAGGCATTGCTGAAAATGCTGGAAGGAACTGTGAGTGCATTGTGGATGTCTTTGTAATCTTCTGATAAAGTTTTTGAGGAGTCATGCTGTTTGCTTTACTTTGAGTTTATATTTTCTTGATTATACACTTATTTTAATAAATAAAAAGATTATACTGTAATGACCTGATTACATGCCTATTTCTACATAGATCAAACATTGCCTTTTAAAGCTTTAGTCATCACCCTTACAATAGTTATCTTAGACTAAATGTTCTTCTTGATCAGATTGTGAACGTTCCTGACAACAGAGCTCGAAAACATCCTCGTGGTGATAGCATTCAGGTAAACTAAACCTATAACTTGCCTCTCCTTTTCTTTTGTTTATTTCTAACTTTGCAAGCTTCTTTATCTTGTGTGGACAAATATTTGAATGTGTTGTTTTATATTATATTCTCACTGATAATCTATTGTCTGCGGTTTCATCTGTTATTAAATTCAAATCATTTCCTCAATTTGATGCGTTAGTTACATTATTATAGTTTTTATCATTTTTAGAGGACTTTTTGTTTGTTATTTATTTTATATTTTAAAAAAGAAATAAAGCTTTCATTAAAGAATCAAGGGAATGCAACCCATGTAGAACACAAATTAAAAAAAAAAAGGAAAATTAAAAAAGGCTATACAAGCCCCCTAGATGTTGTACAAATGCAAAAAGATATATCCATCTATTCAAAGGACTTGTAAAAAGTTTTTTCCAAACAAAAAGAGGTCTCTTCAATCTTTCCAAAGATCTCCTATTCTTTTCCCTCCAAATGGTCCACATCAAACACAATGACGTAGATTTCCAAGATTTCCCTCTATTTCTATTAACTTTGGCTCCATTCGAACACTGCATAAGGTCCGCGCACCCCTTGTGAAAAATCATTGGACACTAAAGCACATTGAAAAAAAGAGCCCACATGATGTTTTGTTTGGCGATAAAAAATAAATCCTTTGTAAAACCTCAATTTAATAGAATAGTGGTTTTGGTGGGTATTGAACCACAGGAACTAAACAGGCTTGTTCTAAATCCAAATTTTTTTTCTTAAATTAACTTAGAAAAATAGTTTTATTTTTTAATTGAAATTAACTAAAAATAAATACAAAGAGAAAGGAAAACTAATTTGGAGTTCAAGTAGAGAAAAACTTAGATAGCGTTTGGTAGAGTTTTAGAATTATGATTTGAGAATAGAGTTGTATTTTGAGCTCGTGAGATTTGGAATTATGATTTGAAAAGAGACAATTTGTTTGGTGATGAGTTTTAAAAATAGTTTTGAATTTTTGATATGACATATGAAATGAGAAAAGTTGTTTGGTTATGAGTTTTGAAAAGAGTTTTCAAAACTTAATTAAAAAACTTAATACTCTTTTTAAGTTTGGTTATGAGTTTTGAAAAGAATTTTTGATATGACCAAACACACAATTCAAAATTCTATTGAAAATTCTATTCAAAATTCATATCAAACTCTTTTTAAAATTCAATTAAAAAAATAATGTCATTTTGGTTTAAAAAAATAATTTCTATATTTAAAAAATATCAAAACAAATATTTTTTCTTCTCCAAATAACGGGTGGTGATTGGCAATTGCAAAAAAAAAAAAAGCACTGTTTCGATCAATTGGCCAAACATCCGGGTAGATGTCCGGGGGGATGACCCAAAGGTGAGAGGGTATGTACGAAAAGGTGAGAGCTTTGGCTTGGAAGCAGCTCTGCCAAGCATGAAAGAGAAGTGTGTTTTGAAATATGTGGTGGAATTAATTTTTGAACACGCTATCCAAACAGAGGGTTCATGCGAAGGAGTGGAATTATGATTAGAGCGCTGCACCAAACACAAACTTAGGGATTCGAGTCCACCACTAATCGCGTAACGAGTAATTAATGTATTGAATTTCAGTAAATCATTGATTGGCTACAAGGATTGATATCATCATCAAGAGGATGTGTATATTCCAACCGCAGACACGAATCATCTTTGGTCAACATGAATCATCCACACTAAACTAGGGTTGCATCACGATTCGTTTTCCCTAGACACCACTTGTCTCATAGTTTGGATATACATACAAAGAAAACGATTATATAACAATATATTCTCAATCATAGAAACGGTACACGTTTATTGGATAAAAATTCTACTTGAATAAATAATCTTTAAAAATGATAATCCAAACGAAATCAAAACTAAAATCACAATACATCAATACGAGCTACTTGATTAGGGCTTCATCTTAATTGTAAGAAGGGAAGAAGATTAGTTGCCCATGGTTGATGGAAATCCACCATTGTTGATGAGAACTCCATGCATCCGCCTTGGAAAACTCTTTTCCTTGCCTCTCTAGTTGTTCTCTAAGGTCGAAGACCTCTTATTTCGGAGTTTGGAAGCTTTATTTACAACTTTTAGATCAATTCCAGCCGAATTATGTTTAAAAAATGCACATTTCAATTCGATGCCATATGTGCAGCCCAATTCCACCACATATGCATATTTAGTCAGTTGCCAAGAGAGAATTCTAGGTGATGGCCCTTGCGGATTTTGACAGAAGCAGATTCTTGTGTGCCAATTTTGACCTAGTAAACGTCTGAATGAAAATTTGTATTTCACACAAAGTTGTAGCCTTTTAAGTATTTTTTCCAATGTCGCTTGAATCATCTCAATTTGATATCGGATGAGAGAGACATACCCAAATTACTGAAGACTGCATAGAGTGGCTTCTATAGCGGGATTGCATCAAATCCAATTATTTCTTCTCCAAACTTCATGGATTGTGCTTTCTTTATTCTATTCACTTCAAGTGAGCTTGAATCGAAGTCCTCCAAGTAATCTATTTGAACTTGCAAAAGCTTCCCAATTATGCTATTTCAGTGTAATGACACAATCTTCCTGTGAACACAAGAAACAATAAAAAAACATAAGTAAAACCTTGAGTTATGGACTAAGTGTATTTAGAGGACCTAAATGTGTAACATTTGCCTCCTATCACCACTTATGAAAGGTCACCTAACAATGTATTTGGAGATGATCAACTGACTTTGCATCTTCCTTACACTTAGACAACAATTTGCTTTTTAAGGATCAAATTATCCGAGTGAGAATTTTTCCAAATGCTACAATCCATGCAAAAAAGTGACCACAGAATGAGCTTTGGACCTTCGATTTCCTTTCCAAGGAAAAGAGCCACTTGTACACCCTTTCAAGGCATGATAGTTTGATTTCACCCCCAACTTCCTAGATTTGGACCTTTCCCATCTCAGAGTCGTCTCCCCTTCTTTTCCACACAAAAGTGCCTCCGCCTCCTCAAACTACCAATTCTGAAGAGCACGTTTGAAGGACACATTCCAAAACACTCAGTCCCAAACACTCAGTCCCCTTCCATGCTCATGCAATCTGCTACTCACACCCATGTCTTTGTTCATGGAAATCCCAAAAACAGAAGGGAACATTACCTCCAAAGACTTATCTCGACATCATATCTCCAAAACCTCACCCTCTCACCTTCTCCCACAATTAAACTACTAAACTATCTAGAATCATCCCAACCATTATGAATGCCCTTTCAAAGGTCCCCATCATGTGACAATGGAACTTCCATAGAAGTCCAATCCCCCCCCCCCCCCCAAAAGCCAGTGAAGTCGCACTAGTTTCCAAGACTTGTCCTTATTACATGCAAATTTCCCTGACCACTTTCCGAGAAGGACTTGATTAAAATAACCAATTTCCTTATTCACAATCATTCTCTAATCGGCTTACAAACCAAATCCCAAGCTACTAAATCAAATGATATTTTATGTCTTTATATAAGAACTATTGTATAACATGTGCTAAAATCAATTTATTTCTATTATATATATATATGATTGTTTAACATTGTATTTATAGTTTGTACTAATGATTCTCAATTATATTCATGATACATTTCTTAATTTGACAACTATGCCCCCAAGTGTTTGAATTGTGTCGAAATATTAAAAAAATAAAGATAAAAAAAATAGAGCATATGTTGTGTCCAACACATTTTGGAAGTCTTCGATGAATCATCACCTGTTTAGAAGTGTCCGTGCTTCTTAGGAAAGCTCACTTTTCTAATGCAGGAGGTAACATTGCCCTGGGAACGAAGCTTGAAATCATGAATATGCTTTTTGCTATACTGGTGAATGGTAAATATAATATACAATTTGGATAATTAGTTGGAGATAGAGGAGCTGCTAATTTCCTAGAACATGAGGGGGGGTTTTTTAAAGAGAGAAAATAGAAAAGTAAGCACAAAGGATACATTCGTATGGAGGGACAGTAGAGATTGCATTTAAGAAAGCTAAAAGCTTTAAAATTGGTACCTCAGAACCTTTTCGTGAGCAATTTGTTAACCTTATTAGCAACACAGAATTGAATTTCTTTTAGGGGTTGTTTGGGATGACCTAAATAAGTGCACTTTTTGTTTTTTTATGAAAAAATGTGCAGAAAAGTAGAGAGGTGATGTGATGGAAAAAAGATAAAAAGATGGATTATTTTTGGGTTGCCATTGGCCTTAGAGAAAAATGAAAAATGTGTAGGAGATTTATCTTTCCCCAAACTAGACTGAGCTTGTGAGGAGTACCCTCTTAAGGGTTGGAAAAAGAATACAGTGCGTAATTTTTTTATGTTTGAACCTTCTTTTGTCTAATGTTTCTCTCTGAGGCACACCTTGCAGTCTACTTCTTGAGTTTTTCTAAGAACACTGATATTTGTTACTTTTTAGTGGTTCCACTGGGAAATGAAATTGTGTGATAACCATATCTTAGTTATTGTAAACTTTATTGCTTTTTTTGAACAGGATGCTACCTTCCTTACTCACTTTCTTATTTTGATTTATAGATGGATACCAAGGACATACTTTTTATTTGTGGTGGAGCCTTTGTTGATTTGGAAAAGACCATTTCAGAAAGGTAATACCTTTTGTCAATGTTGCTTGTTCACAGAAATCATTCAATGAGATTAACTCTTATTGAAATGAAAGTTGGGATTTTAAACTCTTCATTACTTTTTGGTCCAGACGACAAGATTCTTCCATTGGTTTTGGAGCACCAGTTCGGGCAAATATGAGACTCAGTGGACTAACTAATTCTGTAGTTACATCATCATTATTAGAATCCGTAAGAACCGAAGGCTGTCATGTTCAGTAGCACCAGTTTTTTTGGGTAATTCTATTCGCACACTACAGAAAATATCAGTACACTTCATTTATGTCTTTTGGATATCAACTTCCGAATAAAAGTCAGATGTTAGGACATAAACTTAGCAAAAAGCAGTTGTTCGGCCATAAACAGTTGAACTAATGTATAGTTGAATAATTCATTTTTGTTCCTAAGTTTATGTCTGATCATTTGACTTTTGTTCGGAAGTTTATACCCGAACAACACAAATGGTGTGTACTAAGATTTCCTGTGGTGTGCTAATAGAATTTCCCTTCTTTTTTTTTCTTCTTCCACTTGTATATTTACGTTTGTTTGATTTCTCAAGACTTTATTCTCTTTGAATCTTTTCAATTATAAATTGTAATTTCTAAACCAAATTCCTCTGAGAAGTTAGCCTCAGTTGTTTTCGGGACTTCCAGGTGGAAAGTGGTGATCTTATTGCATACGGCCTTATACCAGAATTTATTGGACGCTTTCCTATTTTAGTGAGTTTATCTGCTCTAAATGAAGATCAACTTGTTCAGGTATATTTGTTGTTTCTCGCTTCATTCTTCTTCTTGTTGTGTTGACCTTTGGTTGGGATTTCAACTTGTCTGCTAAGCTATGAAGCATGGGTATTTAAGCAAACATGTCGTATCCATACTCGATACTGGTACTTTACATGATACTTCTGCATACGTACCAGTGGCTATACAAAACACATACCCAAAAAATTTCTTCTTAATGTTTGCCATACCCTAGACGTACCTAGCATATACCCTTGACGTACCTCAGTTGTAATAGTATTTTCTTCTAGATAGAGGTGAAGTTAGTTTCATTGGACTTATTTTTTTTATGATTAGTATGATTTTAAAATTAAGCTTTGATTTGTAAGTTTTTTAATTTTATGACATTTAATTTTGGTTTATACCTTACTTTTTGAAATTAAATATGAATTGTAGGTTGTATCTTATGAAAATAAAATACTTTTTGCATTACTTCATATTAAAAAGAATTTTTTTAAATTTTATTTTATGTGCGTACCCTATACTTCACTTTTTTTAGATTTTATCTTATCGACGTACTAGTATACATGCTTCATAGCTGCCGAGTGATGGATTGGGTTCTTAGAAATACACTGGACAACTGGCAGCAGAACTTGTAATTGGAAAGAGGAAAAGTTTTTAATACTCTTGAGATCGCTTTTTATTCAGTCACAAAGAGCTGACAAATTTTTTGGTATTATTTACACATAGGTCCTCTCAGAGCCCAAAAATGCTCTTGGGAAACAGTACAAGAAAATGTTCAGCATGAACAATGTAAGCTTTTGATCCTTTGCATCTTGCTAAGAATGTACTCTCTTGCTCCATTTTCATCTAGCATTCATTGCAAATGACGATAGCCTCCTTTTGGTTTGTTGCTGAACGTTACAGGTCAATTTACATTTTACGGATAATGCTCTTAGGTTGATCGCAAAGAAAGCAATGGCAAAGAATACTGGTGCCCGGGGCTTGAGAGCAATATTAGAAAATATTCTTACAGAAGCCATGTTTGAGGTATATTATGGAGTCCAATATCTGACTTGAGTCCGTGTGATACAAATGCAGGTGAAGTTGCCATGTTTGAGCTCTTGAGCAGTTATTGCATTTTCCTTGATGTTGCCAATGACGTTGGAGCCACATCTATGGAGGGGTGTTAGAATTTACCATCACCATCACCTACCACCCATTTACCATCACCTACCACCACCTACTCCTCACCTACTCCTCACCTACTACACCCACCCTCTCCTATATAATAAGCCACTCACCATTTGTAATATATAACAATCTTGTAACAATATCAATCAATAAATACATCAATATTTACCTACCACCCATTTACCATCACCTACCACCACCTACTCCTCACCTACTCCTCACCTACTACACCCACCCTCTCCTATATAATAAGCCACTCACCATTTGTAATATATAACAATCTTGTAACAATATCAATCAATAAATACATCAATATTTTTACAAGGGGTATCACTGTTTTGCTTAAAACAACAAAGAATTGATCTACCCTAATCCCGCACATTTTTCTAATACCAGCTAGTTATCTCAATACTTCACTTGTGAATCCTGATAGCTGTGATGCAACATAACTTCTCAGCACATGATCTATTTTGCGATGACATATCAGTCTCTTATAGAGCCGCTTATTTGCACTTCATGCGCAGGTTCCAGATGCCAAGTCAGGAAATGACAGTATAGATGCAGTTGTGGTTGATGAAGAGGCTGTAGGATCAGTAGACACTCCGGGATGCGGAGCAAAAATTCTCCGCAGAGATGGTTCAGTGGAGCCATTTCTTCATCAAACAAAATCAACTAATCCCATGGTATGTTTTCTTATTCCTCATATAGGTGGGACTTCCTAACCTTTACCCGTCAGGCTAACTATTTTATTTTGGATATGTTCTAGTTAATTTTTTCCATTTCTAGGTCCTGACTGAGTTGAAGTGATATTTCAGGATTATACATATCAATGAAATGTGAAGAAATTAAACTTTGTGGGGGAAGAAAATGGAATGAAAAATGTTGAACTATGAAACTAAGGCCTCGTTTGGGAACAGGCTAATTTAGTAACTTTTTGGCTATTTGGTTAAAAAGGTAGGTAAAAAAAACTTGTATATTTGGGATGACTTTTTGGCTAATTACGAAAAGATGTGCAAAAAGTAGAGAGAAAAGAGAATTTTTGACTTTTTGGTATGGGTTGTTGGCTTTTTGGCCAATTTAGTAACTTTTTGGCTAATTGGCTAAAATAGCCTCTTGCCAAACGAGGCCTAAGGTGGTTTTAAATTGGAATACCTAAGCCTATGAAACTTCATCTTAAGTCTATTCTTACTTGCTTACCAACAGCATGTGCAAGGGTTTTGATATTGTGTGGACAAAAAAATGTTGACATTTCTGATAGATTTTTTTATTTGGAGATTGATTGAGTCATGCATCTCCATACATTCTTGAAGTCAAGATTCTTCCCAAGGACTGTATTTACCATATTACTAGTTATAAGTTTACTGCAGGAGCTTGATGAAGTGGTCACTTTTTCTGTACCTGTACAAAAGGATATCAACAACCAAGGAACCCTAAATAGTTTTTTATTTTTTGGTCCCTTTCCATTCTCAGGTATATTTGTGTCTGTGAAGTGAACTACCTGGACTTGGACCTACGTGGAATTATATTCACAGCAGTTCTATTTCCTTTTTTCTTTTCCCTCTACTCTCCTCTTCTTATTCTTTGGGGCTGTAAGTTCCTAGCCTATATGTTTTCATATTGATGATATCGGCATTGTTGTTAGTGACGATATTGATGTTAGTGATAGTTGAATGGTCTGCTAACAGGTCGAGGGATATCAAATAGTCAAAGCCTATACCATTCGAATGTTGTAGGCTTCATTCAAGGAGCCGTAGATGCTATCGTGATGGACCGTCAAGGCTTCTTTTCTTTTTTTTATTGTTGCCCTTGATGGTTAATTTGTATGAAGTCATGCTTTGGCTTGCCAAGTTGTGATGTCTCATTTCCTTCATTTTCATTCACCCTTGGATGTAATGATGCCATTTTATCTTATGATATATATATATATATATATGCATTTAATTTATCTTGAGATTTTTTTATTGGAAAATGACTGCTGAATGTTTAATTGAATTCACTCTTGTTTTCAGAAAAGGAGTGAGGATGCTGAAGGAGCACTGGAGAGAGAATTAGAGGTCTCATCAACAGCCATGAGCTTATGACTTCATGTTTTATCATATATGTGTAATAATCCCCATTTATGTTTACTACAAGCGTGACATGTGATCATTGGGGATCCTTTTCTCCTTTTATTTTTATTTTTTTGGCTTTATCCTCTCTTCTTTTTTCTTTTTTCATTTCAAAAAAAATTATCATTGTATATAATTGTAATTTTCAATTTTCAATTATATTAAGCTGATTTTGTCATGTGAGAAGTTATCTAGTGTTCTGTGAACATTATATGTCATATGTGCGCTCATCAATTAATATCGGGCATATGATTATTTTTTCAAAAAAACAGAAAGATACGAAGTGATCACATGATCTTGCGCTATTGAGTGGGTCCACTTTATCACTCTTGAATTCTTGATCCGTATAATAATTTTTGTTTAAGTACTTGCATCTCAAATAGACTATTTTTTGAAAAATGACTGGTAGCTTGAAAATCTTTTGGCGCGAATGGCCCAATTGTCCAAAACGTCATCATTTTGGGCAATGTTTTTTTTTTTTTTTCCTATTAGATCTGTGTGTGTGTGTGAGAGAGAGAGAGAGAGAGAGAGAGAGAGAGCTCAACCAGTTTCTTCTTTTTCTTCTTCTGTTTTTAGGATTTGAAATTGATCGATTTTATCGAAATCGATGGATATGGATTATCGAAATCGATGGATGTTGATGATGATGATGATGTTGATGAAGATGTTGTGATGATGATGTTGATGATGATGATGTGTTTGATGATGATGTTGATGAAGTTGTTGATGATGATGATGATGATGATGTGTTGATGAAGATGAAGACTTTTGTTGCTGTTGATGAAGATGTTGTTGAACAAAAGTCTTTCAATTGCTGTTGATGAAGACTTTACATGTTCTTCCCCAGCTTCCTCTTCTCTTTGTGTTCTTCATCTTCAAAGAGAGAAAAGAAGGAAAAAAATAAATAAATAATTTCCAAAACGGCATCGTTTTGGACTTGGACCATTCGAGCCGCCTTTGTTTCAAGCTACCAAACAAGACTGTTATTTTTTATGTTGTGTTTTGGGTCTCAAATTTATAAATGAAAAAAAAAAGGGAGGTATAAATTACACCTAAACCCTTGAGGTTTATCTTTAATTTAGATTTTCTCTTTAATACATATTCCGTCTTGAAGTTTTGGGAATTACATTGACCTCCTTGTCAAAGTTTGTCTATTACAAACTCTATTAACACTTCTAACAAATCAAATAAAATGACTATAATACCCTTAACTAAGGGTATGAATGTACGATATTACCATTACTCCTTCCTTTCTCTTGTCCAGCTCAATGAATTCATCACAACCATTACCATCATGACCCACTACCTTTCACCTCTCCCCTTTCACTCATTACAACCATTACCATCATGATCCACTACCTTTTACTTACTCTAACCTAGCACCAACACCTTAACCCACCCCATTAAACAACAACTCCATTAGTGCACCACCATGCCCCATTATCTCCACCAAGCTATGGAGAGAAATGTTCGCAAAGAGTAAAAGGACAAAATCCAATATTGTCACCAAAAAAACCACCATGGCATAGTTTCGGTACTTTGTACAAGTACAATTCACTCCATCTCGAATCAATTTTAGCTAAGCAAGAAAAAAAAGAAAAGCATTTAAGAATGTTGTATTGGTCTTGTCTTATATTTTTCTTCAATCTCTTGAAAATGTTTTTCTCTCGCATGAGCCATACCTTTTGAGTCATTGGGATTCCACTTACATCTAAAGAACAACTCAAAAAGAAGAATTGAACTGTAAATTTTAGAGAAGCAAAGTGGTTTACTTTTTTACTTTTTGGTTTTGGAAGAGAATGGCGTAGAAGTAACTTTCTTTTTTTGAGCGGCATTTGGAGAGATATTGGCCAAAATCTCCTCAACATGAGTGTCAAAGTTGTTAGCCACATACATACTTCACTAAACATGGAATTTAGTTGAAGCATCTGAAGCTTCTTCAAGGGAAGGAGTTTGAAGGCTTGTTTCAACTCTGAGAAGGTTTTGTTCACTTTCTCGATCTCTTGCATGTCTAGGACCGGCCTACCAATGAAGGATTCGTTTTGAGACTCATAAGAAAGAAGAGAAAGCAATTGGGTTAGCCTAAACCATAGTTCTAAATATCGGCCGGTACGGTACGTACGTACCAGCCGATTCGTACCGAAAAATCATAGCATCGATTCGGATATGCACCGGTATACCGGTGATAATGAAATTCACAGTCGTAGCGTCTGAGTCCAGGTACGTAGCGGCATGAATTCGATACATAGGCCGATACGGGCCGATATCTGTTTCTGTTGTTGTTGTGCCACGGCGTGAATATAGTCTTTGTTTTTCTTCTTGTGCTCTGTTTTTGGTTTTTTTTTTTTCGGTCGATCTAAAGCTGAATTTGTCTAGGTTTGGAGGGATTCTGCAACTTCCGGTCAACATTTTGAGAGAGAGAGAGAGAGAGAGGTGGTTGTATTATGGTATGGGAGTCTGTGATTGAAGTGGATATACATAGAGGTGCATTTGGGAATCTGAGATTGAAATGGGTAAGAAAAGAGAGATACTTAGGTACCTAGAGGTGCATGGGTTTATGGTGGAATTGTAGATTGCAAATGTTTAAGTTTTTTTTTTTTTTTTTAATTTGTTTATACACCTAATCCTCTATTTATATATATATATATATATATTTTCTCAGTACAAGAAAAAATAAATATTCAAATCAATTTTTTTTATTAAAAGTTTAACATATGCCAAAAATAAATACATATCATTTAGTTGAAAATGAGTAAAAAATGCTCCTACAAAACAAAATTTTGATTAAAATGTAACAAATTAAGGTTAAAGAGTCCAAAAAATGCATAAAATTCATTTTTAGAGGGATTGGTAATGATTTTTAAAATTTCACGGTTGCGGCACCCGATTCTCGATACGTACCGGCCGATACTATCAATACCGATACTCCGTGACCGATATCGTTACATTAGCCGATACTGCAATTTAGAACTATGGCCTAAGCTGATTGGCAAATTGAGTAAAATTGAAGAAGTCCATGCCGTACTTATTATTCTGGGTGAATGACATCTCATAAGGAAGGCCCCTCGAGACTAGAAAACTTGCCCAAACTTTCTTTTGGTCAGAGTTAGTAGAAAGAATTTGAGTAGGGAAAACTTGCAACCATAAAGGTGCAATAGATTGTTGAAAAAGCAACTAAGGCTTTCTATCACGAGTAACCAACTCCTGATAGAAAAAAGTAAAACACTTGTCAAAAGAGAACCCCTATTAGGGTTGCACATGGATCCGATTAACCAGATAAATCTGACCAAATCAACGAAACCATGAGCCACATGGGTGGTTTCGAAAATGATTTGGATGAGCCACGGTTTTCAAAACTCAACTTTCAAAAAAGTTTGGTTTGGGTAGCGGATAGTCTAATTTTGAAACCGATATATCCAACCCGACTGAATTGCATTTATAAACGAATCTCAGCTTGCCACCTGACACAATGTTGGTGTTTGTGAATTACTCTTAACCCTTACCCACTGAACAATCTTTGTCTCTTTTATTCATTCAATGCTTATCCAATGCTAGAGACTTTTCATCTCTCTTTTTTGGCTTTTTTTTTTTTTCTTCCTTATCTTTGTCTTTTACTTTTCTTTTTTTATCCATCTTTCTCATTCATTAAATGCTTGAGACTTTTCAACTCTCTCTTTTTTTCTTCTTCTTTTTTTTTTTCTTCATATTTCTGCTTTTTACTCTTTTTTTTTTCCTCTCCACTCTCAAATTTCTCTTTCCTTACTAATCTTTGACAATGGTAACGTCTCTCCTTGATCTCTCATGGTGTCACCGTAGGTGACTCTTCTTGTCACTCTCATATTTCTCTCTCCCTTATTAGTTTCTCACAATGGCAACATCTTTTATAGATCTCTCATGGTGTCAACGTAGGTGACTCTTCTTGATTTTAAATTCTTGGTTTAAATCTGCATTTGTGTATGTATTTTTCTTAAATCTTCATTCACTTCTGCTGAGGTGTTCTTTCATTACAATCGACCAACATCGACCATCAAATCGAATGTTTTTCTCGGTCAATTTCGAATTGGTGATCAATTGAGAACAAGTGAGAAGACTTCCAACCTTAATGGTTTGGTTTGGTTGAAAGGTGTAGCTCGACTTTTTCGTACCCCCTTTCGGAAGCTCGGAATAAGCCCTACAGTTCGGACTCCACTTGTGGTTCTAAGTCTAATCTCACAAGTGTAATGTGAAATTGATAAACACCAAAGAGTCCAAATCTGGCAAATCGTTTGAAAAATTGATTTTGAATCAAAAAAATGTCAAAATTGGACTGCTTTGCCAGATACAGAGTTGCCACCTAAATATTTTATTTTGGGGAAATTTAGGAAACCCATGACTCGTGCCAAAGGCCACGTGTTTGTCATCACCAAGATTGTCTCGGCTCGAGAACTTATTATGTTGTGATTATGTGATTAATTTGAATTTGGGTGTTAATTACATGATTATATGTGGATTTGGCCTTATATTTGTTCATTGTAAGAAAAATTTGTTCAACTTACTGTTGTGAACTGAAAATTGAAGGCCTTATTGGCCATAGAAACCGAAATTGACTATGCCATTATGATTAGCGTAATTTTTAGAGCCTATGGTGAAATTTAATTGAAAACTAATTCGGAACAAATTAATTAGTTTAAACTGATTGAATTAAGCACCATTACTTAGCCCTAATCAAATTTGATTAGACAAGCTTATATGAGGGCCTAATTACACTTATATTCATCTTCCTTGGAGCTCAAAAATCTGAAATAAACACTCTAGAGAGAGAGTGAGCCGATTGTAGAGAGAGAAGGAACACAAATTGGGGATTTGAACTAAGAACTTGAAATTGAGGAGGCTAATTCAAAGAGCTAGCTAGAATTTGGAAGATTTGAACTCCTAGGTGAGTAGATGAACTCAATTTCACGAGTTTAAGTTCATCCTTGCATGAATTATAGTTGGTTATGTGACCAAGAACAAGAATTAAGTTGAATTTGATGCATTTGAAATCAATGTACAAAGGCATATAAGAAATTGCTATGAATTTGCATATTTGAGCATGAAACATGTAATTCATGTTAATTTGAGAGTCCTTTACTACATACATGTGAGAATTATCATGATATGAAACTCAATTCTAAGGATTTATGTTGTAATTAGAAGTTGATTATTGAAACATGAAGAATATGACACCAAATCATACATGCATGCATAATTTTAATGAACTCTATAATTTTGAGCATCATTTGTGCTATTTGAAGAGGGATTGGAGTCAATAATTGACATGCATAAATGATTCATGAAGATATGAAGTTTGTATGTAGTTTGAATGCATGAATTTTAACCATACCAAGAAAAATGTTAAATGATTTGAGAATTAGATCATGGTTTTGGCCAGTTGGTCTCAAATAACCCATATTCTCATGCCATGCCATGCATTGAGCTTCCATGTTTTTGTACCAAAAACACGAGCTTTGGGCGTTTGAATACTAAGTTTGAGCTTCATATGCAATTCTAGAAATTTCAGAATTCGGCATGTCCGCTTGAGCGAGAAAGAGCCGCTCGAGCGTGAAATGTTAACTCCCAGAAGTTTTGCAGACATTGATGTCCGCTCGAGCGGGAGAAGTTACGCTCGAGCGCCCAGTCACATGTTTGACTCTTAGCTCGAGCGTCCAAAGTCATGCTCGAGTACAAAAATGAGGCAACCAGTACTTTTACAGACCAAAGGGGTCTGTTCGAGTGGCGAAAGCTGCACTCGAGCGAAGAGCCTTGTTTCAGAAATTTTTAAAAGTGTGTTTTATGATTTGTTTTCCGTTCTCTTTCACTTCTAAGCACTCTTAGGCATGCATTGAGCATTATAAATGAGTTAAAAAGATAAGGAAGAAGCCTAAAAAGGATATATGAATTAAGAACGGATTGAATCACTTATGACCCATTATGTTTATGAAATGTGTAGGGTCAAGCACAATGGCAAATCATCCGGTAGATCACTGTTGAGTAATATCTTAATAAAGATATGTTCAAGTACGTTATTTTCCACAACGTTACTTTTATGTGAGTCCTATGGGTCTGTAATTTGAACTATGGATGAATAGTCTGAATGACAGTCTTTTACACAAGACTAATTGAATACGAATGTGATTATAATCATGAGTATGACACACACATGGATAAGAATATGTAAAAGAATAATTGGGCCTAAGACCGTTTGATATGAATGATTGGGCCTAAGGCCATTTGTTATGAATGATTGGGCCAAAGGCCGTTTGAAATGAATGAATGTGTCAGAGGCCGTTTGATATGAATGAATGGGCCAAAGGCTATTTGATATGAATAATTGGGCCAAAAGCCAGTTGATACGAATGAATGGGCCAGAGGCTGTTTGACATGAATGATTGGGCTAGAGGCCATCTGATATGAAAGAATGGGCCAAAGGCTGTTTGACACGAACAAATTGGGCAGAGGCCGTTTGGTGAGAATGAATTGGGTCCGAGGCTGTTTGATATGTTTGGGCCTGAGGCCGTTTGATATATTAGTTAGAATCATGAATGGGTCTAAGGTCGTGTGATATGACTGCTACAATTTCATTCATGTACTCTTTTATTTTGATATTATTCACTGGGCTATCACTCACTCTCATTTATGTGTGTATAGGTGAGCAAAAAGATGTCCAAGTCAGTCCGAACGTCTCACGCATGAGACTTGTTTTGTTTCTTTTGTTTTCTCTTTGTTACCTTGGTAAATATGTTGGATCATTATGTATATAAGCTTTTTGCTTGGTTGACTACATGTTTGAAAGTCATGGACATATAAGATGTTGTTTCCGTCTACATGTGTGAGTTATTATGGATCGTTAATGGAGTGTTTTGCTTTACCATGTAAGCATAGCTCATTGGACAAAATCTTTAAGTCTGCTTCCGTTTTGGCTCCTTATTCTATTGAAAATATGTTTGGTCAGGTTTGAGGCCGTAGGTAATCTCTTAATTACTGGCCGGTTATGACCTTAATCCATAGGGGCGGGTTCGGGTCATGACAGTATCACTTAAAAAGTGATATCATATGAAAATTTACTCAAATTATTTCAATTCAAGTAACAAGCCTTCATCCACAAACATTCAAGCAGTTTGTCAATTAAGTATTTAGCCTCGTGGCAAGCATGCTAGACATGACAACATTCACACGCATGCAATTATGTTAAAACAAATAAAAGTTTACCTAGTCCTCTAAGTCAAAAAAAGAAACAAAGTTAGAAATATGCATGATCCTAACTATGCAATATGACTAATGCAACACATGCGATATGCAATTATTAGGCTCGACTACTTAATATAGCATATGAAACAATTTGATAACATGCAGTCTATGCACGTATTCAAAGAAGTATTCAAAACGACAATGCAGTTAGAGTGATGAACCGAGCCTCGGTGCATGCAATATAGATGGATGCGAACATGAGGTATGCTCATTGAAAAATGATGTCCCTAAACTAACAATCATAAGCTAGTAAATAAAAGGGAGAAAGACGTGGGGTTGGAAGACATACGCATTATTACAAATTTGTGCTCTCATGAAGGAGAGTCCGAATGAATAAACTAGTTAATTCACTAACTAATTAAAGCTAAGTTAATTAAGCTAATTATTACAAAACCGAATGAATAACTAGCTAAGCTACTTAACTAATTATTACAACACTTGAATTAACTAACTAGTTAACTAATTAATTAAATAATCACAACGCAAGTGCACTTTAAAGTAAGCAATTAAACTGAACAATTAACCATTACACCTCGGAAAACGAGGGAGGTTCATGCACATGCTCGGTTTCCACCTAAAAGGACCACCGTATTGCTTCTGAATGCCTCTGTTGCACAATAGAACACCAACACAGTTGCTCACTCTACTTTGCCTTACAAAATCATTGCTGAAATTTGCATCAGTGGTCGGCCGGCCAGTGATAAGGATTGCTGGCCACTAGCCGACCATGGATGGTGGTCTGCCTGCCACTAATGCCCAGTTCACCTTGTTGCAACAGAGGACAAACAGAGCATATATAGGGTATTTTCAAGGGTTGTCTGCACAACTCACCTCTTTTTTTCATGAACAAATCCAATGAGTGGTGAACTTAAGCCACAAACCACCAATTTAAGCAATTTCATTGCATAATGGCTTGTGAACCCAAGTGTGCAAGTTCAATAAATGCAAAACAAGAAACAAACCTCCTCCCTTTCATGAATGATCAAGGGAAATGGTTGATCTTGGAGACTTAGATCATTTCATCACTAGTGAGTATGAAATAGCCCAAGTTTCCATATGTTCAATTAACATCCGATTGAACATAACCAATTATTATCTTGCACCATTTTTAGTTCCAAGTTTTAGTTACTCATTTTAGTTTACCAACCATTCTTCAATCAATTAAGTCCAAGGAGTGAGTTTAAGTCCTCTAAATAGAAAGAAGGTTCAAACTAAAAGTTGTTTTAGGCATGAAAGAGACATCATGTTGTTGGTAATGAACCCCCTAAAGGATTAAACCATTAAGTATGATATCTCAATCTCATATTTTAAACAAACAAATTGTTTGAACTACTTTCAAAGCAAAATAAAAGCCAAGAAAGGAGGGAGATTGCAAAGATGATTAAGTGCTGAAAATGAGTGAGAAAAACATAAATAAATGCTATCAACTCAAACAAGATGGTGTCTAAGGCCTACAACACCAAACTTATGAGTACTATTACACTACAAGCATGCAAAGCAAAGCTCAAATGCATCTAATAGCCCAAAACAATCCTATAACAATCTAAAACAAGTTCTAAAGCATGCTAGAATTGAGCTAAAAAAGTCTAGATTAACATGCTAAAACATGGCATAAACTAGGCTAGTAAGCAAGACACAAGGATGGGAGGCTAACCCCTCCAATTTTGGACTTTAAAACATGATTTTGGCCATTAAAAAAGCTCTAAAAATCAGTGTTTAAAGGCTTAAAAAAAGATAGTAAAATGGTGGAAAACACAAGGGCAAAGGCCCCCAAAACACGGTACAAAGAAAGTCTACCAACCCCTCAACCTTTAATGGCCTTAAACCCAAGCTTTAGCCCAAAAAAACACAGAGTTTTGACAGCCCAAAACAATGGAAAAACAGTAGGAAAAAGAAGTAGAGAAAGCAAGCAAAGAGGCAAAACCCTATACCTCTTGAAGAGAAGGAGAAATTCAAGCAACAAAACCAAGCAAATAACACCCTCAAGAGCTCAAACCAAGCTCAAGAACACCTCAGCTCAAAGATGAAAAGATTTGGTTAAGGGTATATAAGCAAAGGTTGAGGATTTGGAGGCTAAAATGTACAGATTTGCTAAAGAGAGAGGAAAATTTTTGATCTCAAAATTTTCGAACCTTTCTACAAGAGAAAGGAGTCTCCTATATATAGAAAATATGAAATTCCCTCAAAAAGATCCAACCCTACACGTGGGGATAGATGCATGCATCTGTGCAAACAGCTAGCACAGTTGGCATAAAATATCTGCAAAATATACTAGTGGCCAGCAAGCCACATCAGTGGCTGGCAACAGGCCGGCAACCAAAAAGTGATGGCCGGCAGCCTAAAAATGGGGAATGGCAGGCCACTAGAAGCTGCAGACTGGAAAAGCTAGGCTTGGTACAAAACTAGGACAATAAAGGTACAGGGTGTGAAAGGCTCGAAGTTATGGCATTTTATTGAGGACTTCGAGCACTTGGCAAGCAAATATGTTTATCATCGGGTGTGCATGCGAGGACATCCAAGTCGTAAGGGCCATCAAAAATGGGGTGTCTACAGTTGCCCCTCTTTGATAGAACTCGGAGTCGTGAAATGACGTGAGTGAATGTCAAAGCCCGAAGATGACCCATTTTGACAAGGCTGTAAGACTTGGACAAACAATCAAGACAAAAAGAAATGGTTGCGCCCCTAAGCTGCCTACGTATCCCTTTGCAAGGAATCAAACCAGCGTAGTTCTCGGGCAAAATGCAAAATGATATGCACAACGCAACTTTGAAAACTAGACTCACACGCTCCGCGAAGCCGGCTATTTTGAAAACTCATGATCATGCAAGATGATACAATAAGCAAGAACAAAATATGATAAGCAAGAAAATGAGATAATAACACATGAAAAAGAAGCTTCAAGCTTAAAATCAACACAGGTTTCCATGCAAAAAGACAAAACCATAATCTAACCACGCCAAAACAACAGACGAGGAAAGAAAACACTGTTCAGAGTTGCATTTCACGCATCTTGAGAAACTGAGAACAAAATCACTCGGGGTCGTGTTTCACACGTCCCAAAAAACTAGAGAAACCGCTCGGGCTACATTTCACGGGTCCCAAGAAACAAGAAAAACTACTCGGGCTCGTGCTTCACACGTCCGAGATACAAGAAAAACCTGTTTGGGGTCGTGTTTCATGTGTCCCGAGATAAAAGAAAACCGCTCGGGCTCTTGCTTTGCACGTCCCAAAATACAAGAGAAAACCAGCTCAGGGGTCACGTTTCATGCGTCCCGAGATACAACACGCCCAAGGTTGCGCGTCACGCACCCTGAGATAGGAGCAAAACCGCTTGAGCTCATATTTCATGTGTCCTGAGATAAAACTCGCCCAAGGCCGCACTTCATGCGTCCTGAGTTAACAAAATCGCTGGGGGTTGCGTTTTACGTGTCCCGAGATAAAACCAGCCCAGGGCCGCGCTTCGCGTGTCCTAAGATAACAAAACCAGTGTGCGATAAATGCACAAAGTGAACAAGTGTGATAGATACACAAATAAAGGAGTAGGATCTCCTACCGAGACACAAATGATCTTATCCGAAACTCCTCTGAATAAACCGTACATACAATATCGTTTGTCTGTGTTGTCAAAGGAAGGAAGAAAAAAAAGAACTAAACAAGTGCGATACAATAACCATGCATGTTCTATGCAAGATAAACAACCAAGTTATGAAGTTCATTGAAGGCATGTTCTATGCATAAGACGAGAGAATTTTCTATGCATAAAACCAAAACAAAAGCAAATTCTATGCGTGAATCATAATCGGTGCAAGACACGCACATAGTGTATTTGTCAAATGCATATTCTATGCAACAATATGAAATGCACATTCTATGCAACGACGTGAAATGCATATTCTATACAGGGACGTGAGATGCATATTCTATGCAAGGAACAAAACCGTAATCTGATAAAAAACAAATTCAGTGGCAACTTCTGATTTACCTCTCGAAAGAGTTGCAATGTGCTTAAAAAGGATACACCTCGTTTATGTTGACAAGTGATGAACATCGTGCATCGAAAACACAGTTTTGAGCTTCCATAGAGACAATCCTGAACCTAACAGTGAACTTTCCTTACAAATCTTGGGAAAAGAAGACAAGACACAAAACAACATCAAATCACAAAAGATGGCCATCGGCCATTGGCCGGCCATAGATGGAGGCTGCTGGCCACTGCACAGCCTTACCGGCCACCAATATGCCTTGTCGACCCCCTGCCGGCCACCAATGGCAATTCGGGGCAAATTCATCTTTGCACACACGAGTCTTTAAGTATAAGCCACTAGAGCTCATTTCCTTACACCCATATGTCTGAAAATACTCTCTCTCTCTCTACGTGCTCATTCTCTCTAGATTTGCATTTTCTATGCGTTTTCCAATGCTCCACGTAAACTTTATTCGCCAAACCCTCTTGATCCTCTTCACTTTGAACCAATTGGAATTTGATTTCGACACACTTTTCCTCATTTTCACCATTCTAGGCTTGTTCCCCTCGAATTTCTCTTGAGTTCTGTGCACTTTTCTCGACATTGACTTTTTCTTCCATTTTCTCTCTCCTAGGGTTGACTTTTCTAAGTTTACCCTATTTTCTTCATTTTCCTTCATTTTCACCCGGTGCTCGTGGAGGTGAGGAGGCAAGAGCTCCTGTTGCGAGAGAGGCGCCTAGAGTGACCAGGGCAACTAGGGCCCATACTTCTCGAGCGAGGTAGAGGATCGGTTGGCTAGAGCTTTCTACCACGCTGATATGCTGGCGGCATACCGAGGATGCTTATCAGGTCCTGATTGAGCCTACAGCAACTAAGCACGAGTTTGTCAGGGTTCGAGGCCCGACTCAGGTATAGACCACACTTTATGTTTTGCACCCCACATTTTATTTCAGATATGTTTATTGTAGACAATGATCATTCAAATGCATTTACAGGCATCCATTAAGTACACAGGGAGCGCTCTCGAGCTGATAGCCTTACTGGTGGACATGGTACAGAGGAGGGAGACGTTACTCAGCCTTCACGGTATCCCGATAAGCTCTTTCAGTTTGCAGTTCATGCTATCATCTTTCTACTGATACACTATCATTTCAACCGTAGACTATTCCAAACTGCACTGATACACTACATTGGCACACTGCATTCACACACTGTACTTAAGCACTATATCTGACCTCTGCATACACTCATTCTGCACACCACACTTGCATCTGATACACACACTAAATACTATGCTTACATCTGATACACACACTGAAACTGATATGTGACAACTGTCATTTTCAGATGCTAGCTATACTGACTGCTCTAGCGGCGGTAGCATCTGCAGCGGCAGTACCTACTCCAGCAGCAGGGAGGAGAGGTAGAGATAGGGGCACTCGAGACCGAAGCAGTCCTCCCAAGCCCATCTTAAGAGACGATAATGCTGAGACCAGAGGCTCAAAGGAGGTAGCGAGTTAGCACTCTGGGTCATCTGAGAGCGAAGATGATGACGCTGGCTTGGGTTCCGAGAGCGAAGGCAACGACGCTAAGGAGGGTTCTGGGGCAAAGAGTAGAGACGATACCGACTCTGGTTCCAGCTCAAAGACAAATTCCAACAGCAGAGCAGATGGAGATAATGCCCCAGAGTCCTCTCCTCCGAGGAAGAGGACGAAGAGGGCTTCTCGAGCCTGAGGTGACATGCGT
Organism: Camellia sinensis; assembly: GCF_004153795.1. NCBI lineage: Eukaryota > Viridiplantae > Streptophyta > Magnoliopsida > Ericales > Theaceae > Camellia > Camellia sinensis. The sequence goes on along the minus strand of NW_021025471.1, from coordinate 2,781,168 downwards.
TGATGTTTTGTATTTTTTCTTAATTTCCTTTTGCTAATAGCATTAGCACATTGTATAGCTTTAGGAAGGTTTTATTGCTTTAAAACTTGTACTCCATTTTTTGTAAAAACCATGATCGGAATAAAACTTTACAGTTTTTATGAAAAGTGTTATTATTTTTGCATCATGAGCACCATATATGCATGAAATGGACATGGAATTGAAATGGTCAAAAGCACTTGATTAAAACAGAATTCTTAATCGGGTAATGAACCAACCAATAACCAAAATACAAAAAACAACATATAACTCGATAAACAAAACAACAATAACTCGACAAATAAAACAAAACAACTCAAATACAACTCAAATCACTTGCTAAAACCAAAAGGACTTGAACAAGACCTGAAAACACACAAGGAGCAGAACAAAACACATGCTTTTAGCATTGTTCAGTACAAAGGTAGACAACAAGCCTGAAAAGAAGGTTGCCGACCATAAAAGGAACTTGCCGGCAACCTGTCGGCCATCAATGTGCAGAACCTCTAGATCGTTGACAGCTGGCTTCCACTCACTGCCCTATCTTCTACAAAAGGTTGAACTTTGGGAATTCTTCATTTCAACTACAAATTCTTTACAAATAAAGCCATTTTTCGCCGAAAGACTCTCAGATTGGATAACGACTTTGGACGGCTCAGAAAAGGTAAATTTATGGGGTTTCGGCATAAATGCACTTTTTTCGTTGAGTCGAACTCCACTTGGTTTTCCATTCCTTTATGCCGCGGCTGGGTGTTGGGACCCGATTACACACGTCTTTAGTTTCAGGGGACAAGAAATGTGCTTGACAATTGAAGAATTTCAGGCGTTAATAGAATCCCGGTGCGATGAGGAAATCATACCTCAGCCTCGTTTTGGCCACGCTCAAGCTTTGGGACAGATGTGTGGGCTTGCTCTGCACGAGGCTCGATCTCTAACCCACAACGGAGAACTGGACATTCCCAGTTTGATCCATCGATTTTCCGACGTTGGTGACCGCAGCAACCTTCTTTGGCGGGGTTTTCGGCAACAAGCCCTTTGCTTGTGTATGCTGGCTCATTTTTTTCTTGCCCCTAGTTTTGGGAGATCTAGCATTTGCTTGATCGAAGTGGCGCAAGGCCTGAAAGAAGGTAAGAGTTGTATTGGTTTGGCACTGGCTGAGACTTTGATGGGCTTAGATAGCTTTCATCGGTGGGAGACTACCAGATTCGTAGGAAGTCCACTACTTCTTCAAGTAATGTTTCCCTCCCTTTCTCATATGTGTTTCTCACATCTCTCAGCACTCATGCTCTATTTTTCTCTCAACATACATCTCTCTATTCTTTAATCTCTCTTTTTCTTTCATCCCTTCCCAGACTTGGCTTATAGATAAGCTGAAGGTAGTGGACTCTTGCACTGAATACTCAGCTCGAGGCTACTTTTTCCACCACCGACTAGTGGATTTCCTGAATGAGAGATGGTGGTGCCATTGGATGTGCAACAGATCTGCTGCTGACATAGCTTGGCGCTGCCCCTAGCTTAACCTAACCGAGATAAGCTACAACATGGCTCGACAACCTGGGATACAACTGATCGGCCTTACAAACTGTGTGCTCTACTTTCTTTTTCGGTTCAGACGTCAGTTTGGGCATGATCAGATCAGCCTGGAGGAGGGGGTAGAGTAACTAGTTTCATTTCCCATCCGAGGTTCACACTTGGCTAGGTACCTTACTACTTGGAGGACGAGAGAGCTTCTGCCCCCTACCCCTAGTTTCAGTTGCGCCCTTTCTGGCGAATGTTTGGCTCGGCTCGAGGATAAGGCACAAACCGGGCCCACTTTAGCATCAGAAGCTTCCACAAGCACAAGCGAGGGACGTAGGAGCACCTAATGTCTCCATGTCCCTAGTTTATTACTTTGACCTTTCTTTTCAAGTTTTTTGATGTAATAAAAGCAACTTTGATTTGTATCAAAAAGTTGGAGAACTTTGTATTGAAATCAATGAAACTAAAGTTGTGAGTACTGAAAATTTTCCTTTTGGTCCAAAAATGGTCTAAATTGTAAAAGGTAAAATTTGAACAAAATCAACTTTTATTAAAACTTTCCAAAACCATTTTCGAAAAGGATCACCACTTGACACACATGGAATCAATCCTCAAGATGTACAACCCCTGAATCTAGAAGATAACAAATTGCCCCTTGATTGAATAGCAATGCTTTGCACTGTAACCAACTCTTCTCTCAGAGTAAAGATCACAACCGAACCCTAAGATAAAGAACAGACAAAGATGACCTGATCAGACACATGGACAGGACAGTTGAGTTGGAGGTGTTTACGACCGAACTTCATAATGAAGTTATTGCCTACGTATCCCAAAGATGGGAATCAGGCCTCACATAGTTCGGTTCAAGTTCACTCGAGTATTAACTCTCTTCTCTTGCGCTTTAACTTTTGCCAAGATCGCCTTTTAGGGTTTTCAACCTTCAGTTTTTCTTTATTTCTAATTTTTTATGTTCTAACTCTTACCTAGGTCGCCCTTCCTGGTTTTCGGCCTAGCGAGCCTCTCAGGGATAGTATTTTTCAACTTGTCCAAATTGATCAGTTGGGAAAATTCTAGGCCATCTAGGTCCATGAGAATAACAGCTCCACCAGACCTGATAATTTTGATGATGTAAGGACCAGTCCAATTGGGTTTGAACTTTCCCTAGGGTCATGAGTGGGAGCTCGGTTGTCTTTTAGCACCAAATCTCCCTCTTTGAGATTCCAGGACTTAACCTTCTTGTTAAAAGCCCTAACAATTCTACGTTGATAGCCCTAAACATGGTACAATACTTTCAGCCTTCTCTCATCAAACAGCAGCAATTCTTCAAACCTGCTCTACTGCCAGTCTGCCTCTGCTATTTGACACCCAGCCATAACCCGTAACGACGGGACTTCTATTTCGATTGGCAGAACAGCTTACATTCTATAGACAAGAGAATAAGGAATGGCTTATTTAGACATCTGAATTGAAGTTCTATAACACCAGAGTGAGAATGGCAATTTATCTGGTCAGTCTCTGTAGGTCTCAATCATCTTCTGTAGAATATGCTTGATGTTCTTGTTGGCTGCCTCAATAGCTCTGTTGGTTTGCGGCCGGTATGTAGATGACTTATGGAAAGCCATGTTGCATTTCTCCAACAAGTCTATCACATCTTTCTTGAAGTGGGAGCCATTATCTAATATAATCTCATTCGGGACTCCATATTGGCATATGATATTATTTCGGATGAACTTAGCCACATACATTACTTTCAACACTGTATAGGACTGAGCTTCCACCCACTTTGTGAAGTAATCAATTGCTACCAAGATGTATTCATGCCCATTCGACCCTTTTAGTGTGACTGCCCCAATGACATCAATTCCCTAGACTGAGAAAGGCCATGGCGAAATCATGTTGTACAGCTTCGACGGCGGGATATTTATGCGATTAGCATGAATTTGGCATTTGTGGCATCGTCGAACAAAACCAATACAATCCTCCTCCATAGTGGACTAGTAGTAACCTTGCTTGAGAATCTTTCGGGCTAACATTGCTCTGTTCATGTGCGCTCCGCACTCTTCTCTATGGATAGCCTCCATCAAGCGCTTTGATTCCTCTTCTTCAACACACAACTTGTGCATTTCTAGATGACCTCTCTTGTACAGTTTTCCTCCACAGATATTAAATTAAACTGCCATCTGCCGTACTGCCGTACTGCCTTTTTGTCCTTGGCATTTGCCCCTGGTGGATAAACCTTTTTTTCCAAGAAGTTCCAGATCTCGGAGTACCAAGGGTTCTTGTCTTGCGTTTCATCTATTGCGGTGATAGCTCGTAGGCCGGCGTGTATCTCTGCTCAATGATGATCGGATGCATCCGGACTCTAGGCGAGCTGTTTATCATAGAAGATAGAGTTGATAAGGCGTCAGCGAACCTGTTGTTCTCTCTCAATAGATGCGTGAAAGTCAGCTTTTCAAACCTAGGAATCAGAACGTCCAGGGTCTGGTGATAAATCTTCATCTTTTCTTCTTTGACCTTTCAGTCTCCATTTGCTTGAGAAACAACTAGGTTCGAGTCCCCGATGATGTCCAACCTTTTTGCCCGTAGTTCCAGGGCGGCTTCCAAACCAACGATACACGCCTCATATTCTGCTTCGTTATTGGATACCTTGAACCAGAGTTTGAAGGCTAAAGGTATATGGGAATTGTTCGGTGCTATCAGCAACATATCTATCCCATAACCATATTGATTAGATGCTCCGTCAAAGTACATTGTCCAAGTCTCCTCCTCGACTTGCAGAATGGCTTCATCTGGGAAAAGGTATTCTATCGCTTCATTTCCTTTCACTGGGTGATCTTCCAGGAACTCCGCTACTGCTTTCCCCTTAATCGACTCGCGAGAAACATACTTAAGATCGAATTCGAAGAGAAGAAACAGCAACCGGGCTAGCTTATCCGTAAGCACTGGTTTCTCAAAGCGATATTTGATGGGATCTAATCTCGAAACCAAAATTATAGAATGAGCTAACAAGTAGTGCCTTAACTTCCTAGTAGCCCATACCAAGGCTAGGCAAGCTTTTTTCAGCGGAGTGTAGCGGGTCTCATAATCCAGCATTTTCTTACTCAAATATTAGATGGCTTTCTCCACCCTATCCTCAGATTCCTGAGTAAGCATGAATCCCATTGTCGTGTCTATTACTGACAGATACAGAATCAAAGGCTTCCCCAGTTCTAGTGGCAACAACACAGGCGGATTCTGAAGGTACTACTTAATCTGCTCAAAAGCGTATTGGCACTGATCATCCCATCGGAACTTCTTTCCTTTCTTTAGAAGACCAAAAAATGGTTCACAAGTCAAGGTTAATTTGGAAATAAATCGCTTTATTGTAATGATTTGGAATTTTTCCCTCCGCTTGAGCGGGGAAGTTGACGCTCGAGCGGACTTGAGAGGTTCCCAGCATTTTCGCAGATGGTCTGGAATTCTGAGAGTTGTGAATTCCCGCTCGAGCGTAGGAGTGGTCGCTCAAGCGGACAACTTTGTTGGTCTGTGTGCTCGAATGTGGAAAGCGACGCTCCAGCGTGGAAAGCGACGCTCCAGCGTGGAAAGTGAGATTGCCCTTGACATTTTTATTAGTGTATTTGGAACCTTCTTATTTTATTTTGGGGTATTGATCAAAGTGGTAGCATAATGGTAAAGTAAGAGTGAACCAAGAATTTAATTCGGATAATTTTTCTTACGAGCAGCCGTCACTCTTTTGCCTTTTTCCTTTTCCACACTTTGAATTTGAATATGAGGCTAGAGCCATTGGAAAGCTTATTTCTGGGGCTTCGATTTGGACACAATAACGACCTAAAACGAAGTCCGAATGAGGGAGTTATACCTGTTTGAAGTTTTGGAATCTGTGCTGAAAGCAGGTATGCTCGAGCGGGAAAATAAACGCTCGAGCGGACCGCGTGAATTCAACAAGTTTAAAGGGACATTTTTAGATCATTCTTTACACTTTTCATCTCCTCTCTTCATCCCTCTCACCAAGGTCTGAAAACCCTAGGTCTTTGACCTTAAATGCCTTCCATTTCCCTTTGGATTGATCAAGATCTTCCACCAAAAAGTGAAGAAAGCTTGAAGAACTCACTTTTCAACTGATTGGATTTCGGATTGGTGAAGGATTCTTCTTAGAGCTTCGTTCTTTTTCTTGATTCTTGAGGTAGGGGTCCTAGTTCCCTTTCAATACTTGCATTAATGGATGGATTTGTGGTATTTGGACTATATAAATACAAAATCTATTTTTTGGAGCATATAGTGTCCAATATGAGATTTGGGGGTTTAGAGTTTGAGATGTTGGGGGTGCAATTATTGGGTTAAGATGATGGATTATGAACCTTAGGTGTGTAATCAATGGGAAAATTGGAATAAAAAGTAATGGTTTGGGAAGTTTGGATTTTTCTTGAAATCCTTGATTTTCTTGAAAACCTTAGGTTGACTCATGATGATAATCAAAGATTTTACCCAAATTGAAAGTAGAATCATGAAATTAGGAGGTTGAATTATATATACACAAGTTTAATTGAATTTTGGAAATGTTTGAAAATTATGTTAAAAATTAGCGATTGAACCTTGTTATGGGCATTGTAAATCATGCTATAATATGAAATTTTTTGGAGGAAAAGATGTGTTAATGATATGGACAACATAAACTAGGTTATGGAATGTTGAAATGGGATTCAAGAATTTATCTTGAACTATGTTGAATTGTAAATAGTATTGTTGAATTAAGTTGTGTTGACTTATGTTGAATTAAGTTGAGTTGACTAATATTGAGTTGAATTTTGTTGAGATATGTGTTGAGAAGTGTGTTGAGTTGAGGATGTTATTTGCGACTTGTGATGAATTTGCGAAATTGCAAATTGATGTGTAATTTGGTATAAAGAGAATTAAACAAGTTAAGAATGAAATAAATTATATTGTGACCCAATTTATATGTGTATTATGAATTGTGTAGGGTCAGCTACAAGGGCAAACCAGGCATCTGAATATTGTGAGTAGTAACTTTGTAAAGCTATGTTCAGTTTTAAGTATTTTCTAAATGATATAAGATGACCTATTTCTAAAATATTAGTTTCTGTATAAATGAATGGTTGTCCAATATTTCTAAAATATATGCGTGGCATTCTTAACTTCAAATGACATCTGTTATCTATTCTGTTACATCCCAATTATGGGACAACTATACATCTCATGAGCCAACTGTTATGGATCCTTATGTATACGTCCCATTTATGGGCCAACTGAATGTCTCATGAGTCAACTGTATCGTCTCTGTACACGTGAGTCAACTGTATGCCTTTATGGCCGTCCCTTTACGGGTCAACTGTATGCCTTTATGGCCGTCCCTTTATGGGTCAACTGTTTCTGCTAGTGCTAATGAATGTACCACGTATGATTAACTGCAAATTCTGATTATGAATATGATTCTGAATCTGTATCTGTTATGAATTATGACTTCTGAACATGATTATGAATCCATTTCTGATAACTACTGAATTATGTTTTCTGTAACTGTTATGGACAACATTCATTAAAACCCCTTTACTTTGTTATTATTCACTGGGCTCCAGCTCACTATATTATTTATGTATGTAGATGATCAGGCATGTGACTAGTCCTAGAGCTGTTGCCTGGATTCTTTATTTGTCAGCCAACCTATGTGCCTCCCGTGGAGGTTCTGGATATGTCTAGTGGCTATGGCTAAGTGCATAAAGTTTAAGTTTTGTTTTCTTGTCTGGTTAAACAAGTTTTCGTTTATTTTGTAAATAAGGCTAAGTCCCTTTTTGTCTAATCTATATGTATATGATGACGTAAGGATGATGTGTAGATATGTATATAAAAGTTTTAAATTTTTTTTTCTGTCTCATATAAGTCTGGACAGCTCAATGGATGTTATATATTTGTTATTTGCTTCTGCCAGCCCCTATTATTATATTAATCTGTCTCAGAGGCCCTCGGTAATCTTAGGATTACTGGCCGGTTACGATGCTAAACCCATAGGGGCGGGTTTGGGTCGTGACACTTATAAATTGCACTTCACCCAGAAAGCCTCGCACCACCTTTTCAGTCTTTGGTGGTGGCATTCCTAGGATGGCCTTGATTTTGGAAGGATCTACTTCGATGCCCCTCTGTCAGGGCCGGCCCTGAGATTTGTAGGGCCTAAGGCGCCCTGTGAAAATGGGGCCCCTCGAATATTTTTTTTTTTAATAAAAAATTTATGCATAAAATGATAAGTATCTACAAATTTTTTATTTAAGTATACTTGAACATATAATCATTAAAATTATAAACTAAAATTTACTTTCATATATTAAGATAGGAAGAAATCAGTATAATGACTCTAAAACATTAAAAACTGGTTTTGTTGCTTTATAGTTTAGCAATATCCAGCTTACAATTAACCCAACGATCACTTAAATACTACTCTTCTTGCATTTTTAGCTGCAAAATCACTAATTAAGTTTGTATAATCTAATTTATCTACCAAATCCTTTTCAATAGACAATATAGCTAATTCATTCAATCTTTCTTGTGACATTGTTGATCGAAGGTAGGATTTGATCAATTATAACTTTGAAAAACTTCTTTCTCCAGAGGCAACGGTAACTGGAATAGTCAATAATATTCTATACGCAATCCAGGCATTTGGAAAACAACCATCCATCAATTTCAAATAATTCATCACCTCAATTGGCCTACTGATTTCTTTTGGCAAAATTTCTTTGAAGACTTTCAACTCAGAAAATAAATCTCTCCCATCAATATCCATAAGCCCATCATGTTTCAAAAAGTCTTCAAGATTAGCACAATAAGTCTTCAAGCACTCATCATTGGTAGAATTTAACTTCTTCAAATCAAACAAAAATCCAAAAGTTTCATCATATATTTGAAATTGTTCAAATCTACTCTTAAGTGAAGAAAGAGCTTGATCTATTATATATATGAAATAATTAACTCTAAAGGATTCTTCAGCTGATTGTGCAACCTCTTCACTAACATTCTCATCAAAATGTTTCTTTCTACGAATGACACGCCTTTCACGAAATGTAGGCTCAATCTCCATTTCAAGTACAACTTCTTTAGCTTCAATCATGGCCTCCAAAAATCCAGTTTCTCTATACTTCTCAAGAAATGTAATGAGTCCTTTTAATTGATGTATAGCAACATCAATATGCATGTCTTCAGCTTGAAATGTCTTGCTAACAGAATTAACAGCAAACAACAGATTGTGCCAAATAATCATGCCAAGCAAAAACTCAAAGTTCTCAATTTCAGATGTAACTAAGGATTTAGCTTCACACTTTGTATTGGGATCATCAGCTTCTTTTTCCAACTGAATTAAAGCATCTCTAATTTGTGGAGCTTGGTACCGTATAGCTTTAACACTTTCAATGAGACTTTCCCAACGAGTTTGTGATAATGGCTTAAGTGTGAGACCTTCCACATTGTCTTTGAAAATTTTCCACCTCTTTGTAGAAGATGAAAACAACACATATATGCGTTGTACCACTCTAAAGAAATAGATAGCTTTGGAACAAGAGGTAGCCATATCACAAAGGGCAAGATTAAGACTATGACACCCACATGGCGTGTAGAATGCTCTTGGATTTATTTCAAGTACTCTTTTTTGTACACCTTTGTGTCTCCCTTTCATATTAGAGCCATTATCATATCCTTACCCTCTTATATCACCAATATCAAGCTGGAGTGTGTGCAATGCCTCTCTAAGTACATTAAAAAGTCCCAACCCCGATGTATCATCCACTTTCAAAAATTCTAAAAAGAATTCTTTTACCTTTACCGGACTAGTTGAAACATCTACACATCTTATCACAAGAGACATTTGTTCTTCATGACTAACATCTAGAGTACAATCAAGAATAATTGAAAAATATTTCGCTTCTTTGATTCTTGCCACAATCGTACTCTTGATCTCACTCGCTAACATCTGTATCAATTCATTTTGGATTTTGTGGCCAAGATAATGGTAATGAATTTCACTCCTTTGAATACGTTAAATGTGCTCTTGCATTACTGGATCAAATTTAGCAAGCATTTCAATTAAGCTTAAAAAGATTCCATTTCTTTCTTGATAAATCTTCTCATTGTCTCCACGAAAAGCTAAATTATTTTTAGCAATAGTGATCACAATAGAAATTATCCTTAGTAACACTTGTCTCCAGTGTTCCCTCTCTTTGTTGATTTGTTCTTGAACACTTCTATCAATTGTTTCATTCTTCTTCAATCTACTTTCCAACTCAACCCATTTGCTCATGCAAATAAAGTGCTCATTACTAGTTTCATGACTTCTGAGAGGGTGATTTATGATCTAGAATTGGGCCGAGGCAACGGCCGAGCAGGAAGAGAGCCCAACCGTGCATGGGGCCAAGATGATCGACTATCCGCCCGGAGATGGGCTGCCAGAACTTGGCCCAGGTAGGAATTGGGCCAAGTGTGAGTCGCCCCAGACCGAAAAGAAGCTCGGCAAGGCAGTGCTCGGTTGGACCGAGCTGCTTGATCAGGGGATGGCTGAAGCCAGACAAGCTGAGTGACCGGCGCCCGGAAAGGCGTGGTCAACCGAGGAAACCGTTTGATCGGCAGGAAGGCCGACCACAGGAGGTGCCCGGGCTAGGCTCTGCCGAGATGCCGCCTAGCCCGGTCCTCCTTGGGTTTATCCAGTGAGGTGCTTGGGTATGAAGCGTAGCACGGCCGTGGATAGAGCAGCTCGGCTGCCGAGCTCCTGCTAAGTAGGCAGGCAGTTGAGATTAGGTGATGATCGGCAAGGTTTATGTTGACAGATGGGATAGCTGAGCCACATGTCAGGAGATGACTGGGAGTGGATATGGGGCGCAGAGGGTATATAAGCATGTCTGCGCCCCCCATACGCGGCAGACGAACATTCTGTAAGGAAATTCTTACACTCAAACACTCCTCTCTCTCTCTCTCTCTCTCTCTCTCTCTCTCTATCCTAAGGTGTGTGCTAACTTGATCGTCGGAGGGTTTTTCCGACCACACACCGCCGGGCAGCTCATCGTTATTTGCTCGCAGGTGATCGGACAGAAACGGAGCTCGGAAGAAAAAAGTACGGGCTTGCCGGAATATTTGCTCCCCGTACAATTGGCGCCGTCTGTGGGAAGCTTGACAGACAAAACCTTGTCTTCCAGGTTCATCTGATCGCCGTCCATGGTGAACAACGATGAGTTTCCGTTGTCTGCCATAGATGGAGCTACCCCGAAGTTCGCCCGAAGGAGAGAAGGCCCTCCCGCCATCCATCCAATGGCGGACTTGGGGACGCCCACCGGAGGCCAGTCAGGAGACGCGCGGGATAAGTGCGGAAGAAGTCATGGACATTCACGGAGTCCAGATGGTCACCGACGGAGGAGAGACTCACACGCCAGGCGTTTGGAAAATAAGTTGAGGGATCAAGACGCTGTCGTCCGGCGAATGGCGGCGGAGATGGAGGATCTGAAGCGGCATGTCAAAGGGAAGGGTGTAGCTGGAGTTGGAAACCACAGTGAGTGCACCTCATCCCGTCGTTCAGGCGGCCAGAGTCAGCGACGTACTCAGTCCATATCTATTACCAGAAGTTACCAGGTTGGTGATTCCAACGCTCATGCAGAAAAGTCTAGCGCGCAAGACAGCACCTACAAACCTTCACGTCCGGCGACGACGTCAAGGTACTCTTACTCCGCTCAGTCAGAGGATTTACGGGCGGTCTTAAAGGAGCGGGCTCGTCGGCGCGAAGCCCAGAGAATACCTGCTTTCCAGCGGCTGTCCTACGGGGTTCACACCAGCGAGGAGGTCGGAATGCCTCCACCCCACCAAGCAGTGCCACTCTTTGAAGATACGGACTTGGCTAGGCTGAGTGCCACCCCTTTTTCCCTGGAAATAGAAACAACACCGCTTCCAACAGGCTTCCACAGCCTAAGTTCACACTTTATGACGAAAAAACTGATCCATATATGCATGTGAGCCACTTCCGACAGGTTATGGCCGAACATAGGTGCAGTGACGGACTTATGTGCCTAATCTTCCCGTCAAGTTTGGGCGAGTTGGGCTTAAAGTGGTTCGAGAGGTTGCCAGAAGGGAGCATACAAAGGTGGCATCAGCTGGCCGAGGCGTTTGTTACACGCTTCAGAACCAACACAAAGACACCAAAGGAAGTCGATCATTTGCTGAGTGTCAAGATGGAACCGAGCGACACACTGAAGGTATACAACTCAAGGTACTGGGAAACCTTCAATGAGATCTTGGATTGCCCGGTCAACCTTGCAATCACGCAATACAAGCGTGGTCTCCCGGTCGGACATAGACTGCGGGACTCGTTTACCATGCACCAGCCGACCTCCATGGGCCAGCTCATGCAGCGCATCAATGAACACATCCGAGTAGAGGATGATGCGTCAGATTCTACCGTGAAGGCCACTCCGGTAGCAATAGACAAGAAGACAGCAGGCAAAGTGCATGCAGTTGCGTAAGAGTCCAGCCGCTCAAGTGACCGAGCAGAGGAATCGGACCGTGGCTCGAACCGTAAAAATCGGGGTAGAGCACGTCGGAATGACCGGGATGACTACCCCCGAGATGATGTAGCGGACGCAAACAGAAGGATAAAGGCAAGGACTGGCGTAACCACGGTCTTCAAGATTCCAATCTATCGCATACTTAGTGAAATCCGAGACGAGGAGTATGTCCGGTTTCCTGCTAAGTTGGGCGATGGACAAAAGGGCTACAATCCGCGGTATCGTTGCACGTCCACCGGGAGAGAGGCCACCGGACTGAGGATTGTTTGCCTTTGCGGCAACATTTAGAAGAGCTGGTTGCTGTCGGGCATCTAGACATTTACATTGATGGCGGCGTGAAACCGAATCAGGCTCCTGTTGATCCCAGGCGACAGGATGACCGAGACGCACCACCACAGGGAGTTATTAATGTCATCCACAGCATCGTGGAACCGGAGCGTGTTTGCGAACTCCGGGGCATGATAAAAAAGGCAGAGTATATGAGGGAAGTTTTGTCGGTATAGCCTGCCATCAAAAGGGGGAAGACTGAAGAAAAAGACGTGATTAGTTTCACCTCAAGGGATCTAGAGCGTATCCAGACGCCGCACAACGATGCCCTAGTAGTAACACTACGCGTCAAGGACTTTGATGTTAAGCGGATCTTGATCGATCAGGGAAGCTCGGTCGAGATCATGTACTATGATGCATTCAAGCAGCTTAAACTCCGGGAGACAGACTTGGCTCCGGAAACTTCGCCACTGGTCGGATTCAACTCACAACCAGAGTGGCCTTTGGGAAAGATTATCCTGCCGGTCAAAGCAGGATCCGTGGTCAAACAAGTTGAGTTTTGGGTGCTACAAGTGCCTTCGACGTACAACCTTATCCTTGGAAGGGGATGGTTACACGCCATGCATGCTGTGGCATCGACTTATCACCAGGTGATGAGATTCCCCTCGGCTATGGGGGCAATCGAGGAGATTTGGGGCGATCAGGTCATGTCCAAGCAGTGCTTCGTGGCGGTCAACGGAAGCCGGGCTGCCAAAGGATTCGTTCAAATGATTGAGGGACCGAAGGACCAGGGTGTCTTGGACGATGTGGGCACCAAGGCCGAAGACAAGGCTGTTGAGGAATTGGTTGAGGTGCGAATTGATACAGAACAGCCGGACAAGTTCTTCTTGCTCGGCTCCAGTCTCACGGCCATAGAAAGGACCGAGATGGTCGAGTTTTTAATGGCCAACATCGAAGTCTTCGCGTGGTCTCCCTACGACATGCCTGGCCTCGATCCAAGTTTTATCTGTCATCACCTCAACGTCTTCCCTGGAACAAAGCCAGTCATCCAGCGAACAAGGAGATCGGCACTGCATCACGCCGAGGTAGTTGCAGAGGAGGTTTAGAACCTGCTTGAGGCACGAGCAATTCAGGAAGTGCACTACCCTCGGTGGATTTCCAACACAGTAGTGGTGCCCAAGAAGAATGGAAAGTGGCGAGTTTGTGTCGACTATAAGACAGTCAACCGAGCTTGTCCCAAAGACAGCTTCCCTTTGCCGCGCATTGACCAGCTAGTGGACTTGACGGCTGGACACAATAGGCTCAGTTTCTTGCATGCCTACCGCGGCTACCATCAGATTGCCATATACGGGCCTGACCGAGAGATCACCTCTTTCACGACTCCAAGGGTACTTTTCTGAGTTATGCCTTTTGGTTTAAAGAATGCCGGGGCAACCTTTCAAAGGATGGTGACCAAAATGTTTGCTCTTTTGCTTGGGCGAACAATGGAGGCCTACATCGATGATATGGTGATAAAGAGCCGTCATGAAGCAAACCATTTATCCGACTTAGCCGCGATGTTTGCCATCCTAAAGAAGCACAAGCTACGCTTGAATGCGTCAAAGTGTGCCTTTGGCGTGGGATCCGAAAATTTTTTGGGATTCTTAGTCACAAACAGAGGCATCGAAGCAGACCCTACTCAGATCAGAGCCGTGCAAGAATTGAAATAGCCCAGCTCGGCTAAGGACGTGCAGCATCTGGCCGGGATGGCCGCCGCGCTTAATCGGTTTATAAGCCGGTCATCAGATCGCTGCCGCCCTTTCTTTCAAGCATTAAAGTTAAAGTTCTCGTGGGACGCAGAGTGTGACCAAGCTTTGGCTGAGCTCAAGGCATATCTGTCTACTCCGCCACTGTTGGTTACACCAAAGCCGGGAGAGGAACTTTACCTTTACCTTGCCGTTTCCCAGCACGCGGTCAGTGCGGTGCTAGTCCGCGCTGAAGGACTCAAGCACTTCCCAATTTTTTATGTCAGCAAGACCTTGCTACCGGCTGAGACGAGATATTTGCCACTGGAAAAGCTTGCGTTGGCATTGATGATGGCTTCAAGGAAGTTGGCGCATTATTTTCACACCCATACCGTCATCGTCTTGACCGAGTTCCCCCTCAAAGCCTTATTCGAACGGGCAGACTTCTTCGGTCGGATTCTTAAGTGGGCGGTCGAGTTGGGCCAGTTTGATGTAAAGTTCCAGCCGCGCATTGCTATCAAAGCTCAGACTTTGGCCGACTTCGTCACCGAGTTCTCACCAGGCACTCATCCGGTGTGCCCGGTCGATATTACCGTGGCAGATGATGAGGTGCTCGCAAGACCATCCGAGATACAACGAGTTGGTGGGAGTAGCGACGCGGATTTTGCGCGCACCAGTGAAGCACCCTCAGTTTACACGGTTATACCACCCGGTGATGTGACGACGGAGTTGAGTAGCCCCGACCCATCCACTCTGTCCGGTCCCGCATCACCAAGGGCGGAAGACATTGAACCACATAGCTCAGAACCTGCGGCCGGCTTAACACCGCCACCTGATGATTCGCCCACGGACTTGAGCATTATAGAACAACTTGCTGAGTCCGCTGCCGAATCACCAAGGGGGACTAAATTGGAACCGGTCAACACAGAACTTGAAACCGCACAGCCGAGCAATGGTGATCCCACTGCCCTTCGCAACTCTCAGGACCCATCAGACTGCTGGAAGCTTTTTGTAAGGGAAATATGGAAACTTTTTGTTGACGGAGCGTCCAACCGTCATGGTGCCGACCTAGGTATCGTTCTTATCTCCCCGGATGGCCTAACCATTGAACATTCTATCACGCTTGGCTTCCTAGCATCAAACAACGAGGCTGAGTACGAGGCACTTCTCGCCGGGCTCAAGAGCGCAATCCAAATGAAGGCTGCCAAGCTCCTGGTGTACAGTGATTCCCAGCTTGTGGTTAACCAAGTCTCTGGGATTTATGAAGCAAAGGACGACAGGATGGCGAAGTACCAAGTTCTGGTCAGGGAACATATCAAGCAGTTTGAGGCAATCAGAGTTCAACAGATTGGCCGGGAAGAAAACAGCCGAGCTGATGAACTGGCCGGTCTCGCTTCCATGATAGATAGTACGTCTCCAAACCCCCTGTTAATCGACTTTCTTCCGCGGCCAAGCATTGAAGACGCCAGGCAGACGGATGTACTCTGCGCCGCGCTAGGTCCTTCCTGGATGGACCCCTTGATCTTGTTCCTCAGAGACCGGACTCTTCCAACTGACAGGAAAGACGCACACAAAATCCGGGTGAAGTCAGAGCGGTTTTGGCTCTCTCCATCTGGCGCGTTGTATAAGAAGTCCTTCACTGGTCCTTATCTAAAGTGCGTGCACCCGAATAGTGTGGAGGCCTTCTTGTACGAAATTCATGAAAGCATTTGTGGCAGCCACATAGGGGGCAGGTCCTTGGCCTACCGAGCTATCTCGCAGGGATACTGGTGGCCATGCATGCAGGCAGACGCACAAAAGTACGTCCGCAGGTGCGAAAAATGCCAAAAATTCGCCCATCAGATCCATCAGCCTGCTAGGGAACTTCTTCCCCTCACCAGTCCTTGGCCCTTCGCCATGTGGGGGCTAGATATAGTAGGACCGCTGCCAACAGCACCAGGCAACCGGAAATTCTTCATCGCAGCCACAGATTACTTCACGAAATGGGTTGAAGCTGAGCCCTTGGCAACCATCAAAGAGAAAGACGTGAAGCGGTTTGTCTGGCAGAACGTGGTCACGCGGTTTGGCGTCCCTAAGATCTTGATCTCTAACAACGGCACCCAGTTTGATGGTCGCCTATTCAGAGGATTTTGTGAAGATTTGAAGATCAAATTCTACAACTCCACCCCGGCTTACCCGCAGTCCAATGGTCAAGCCGAGGCATCAAACAAGACTATACTGGATGGGTTGAAGAAACGGCTGGAGAAGGCAAAGGGAAAATGGGCTGAGGAATTACCCAGCGTCCTTTGGGCATACCGAACAACCCCGCGGCGATCTACCTGACTGGTATTTTCTTCCTTTCAAAGAATAAATAGTAAGAGAAGAAAAGAACAGAGATAAAAAATTAAAAATTAATATTTTTAGGCTATGTTTGGAATATAGATTTGGGTAGGTATTTAAAAAAATACATACCCTTGGAAGTTGAAATGCCCACCCTCAGAAGCGAGAGTTTTGAGCCTGAGCTGAACACCGAGGCTATTGCCTTGGAGCTGGACCTAGTGGACGAGCGTCGGGAGAAGGCCCTCATCCATGTGACCGCCTACCAACAAGAGCTCTCCAAGAAATACAACAAGACAGTGCACACCAGACCATTCAAGGTTGGTGATTGGGTTTTGAGGAAGGTTATGAGCAACACCCTGGTGCCAGGAGAAGGCAAGCTAGGGGCAAATTGGGAAGGACCCTACAAGATCACTGGTCTGGCGGGCAAGGGGGCTTACCACTTGGAGGATTTAGAGGGAAGAGCAATACTCCGGCCATGGAATGCGGCCAACTTGAAACTGTATTATTTTTAAGCTTTTGCTTTCTTTCCTTGTGCAAAGAAATTTTTTGGCTTGCACTGCAGCATGTAATTCTTTTTGTCAATTTATAGAAGTAATTTGGCTTTAGCACTTGGGCTGTTGTTTTAATTTTAAGGGGCGAGACGCTTTACTTCGGTTGGAAGAGTTGGTGTTTTGTCCAACTTCGGATTCCTAACCGAGACGCTTTACTCCGGTTGGAAGAGTTGGTGTTTTGTCCAACTTCGGATTCCTAACCGAGATGCTTTACGCCGGTTGGAAGAGTTGGTGTTTTGTCCAACTTCGGATTCCTAACCGAGATGCTTTACTCCGGTTGGAAGAGTTGGTGTTTTGTCCAACTTCGGATTCCTAACCGAGATGCTTTACTCCGGTTGGAAGAGTTGGCGTTTTGTCTAACTTCGGATTCCTAACCGAGATGAATTACTCTGGTTGGAAGAGTTGGTGTTGTCCAACTTCGGATTCCCAACCGAGATGATCTAATCCGGTTGGAAGTGTTGATGGTTTGTTCAACTTTGTTATTACCAACCGAGATGGGTTTATGAATTTGTTTTGTTCTGCTTAAGTACTTCAACTGAGTTATGAATTCCAGTTGACGAAGTGTTGTTCAAACAATGATTTATACCGAGATGTTTTGCTGACAATGGAATTGATCACAACCGTACAAACACTTGGCAAAATTTGACTTTTTCATTGATAAGAAAATCCATACAAAAGGTGGGGACAGAGCCCGGTTACATCAGAAGCGTTGAAAGCAAAAATACAAAAAAGAAAAGAAAACTAAACTAAGGGGGAGAGATTGGTAAACTCGTCCTCGCCGGCATCAAGATTGATGGTTGGACTTATGTCTTGGGCACCGGGCTCGTCATTGCCGGGCTGCTCTTGCACCTCGGCCTCTTCTGCCTCAGATTCTGTCTCACCGTCTCCCTCTTCAAGCCCTTCCTCGGCCTCAGCTTGCAAAGCGCTGAAGACGTCGTTTGCATAAGGCACGAGGTAGACCGATAGCGAAGCTGGTGGAGGGTTGGCAAATACGTCGGTGCCAGAGCCCTAGCCGAGGTTCGCAGGCGGACTTCTAGCCAGCCTTGAAGTAGATGTCTTGTGCTGCAAAGACTTGCTTTTTGTAGCTCTGCTCGGCTTCGTTAAAACCGGCATTGTTGGCAGCCCGGCATGCTTTCTTCTTCGACTTTTTGAGCGTGTCTACCTCGGTCTGGAGCTCATCCCGTTTCTTCTCGGCCGCATCCAGCTGACTAAGCAGTCTGTTATTATCGGCGTTGGCCATCTCAAGGGAAGACTTAGCCCGGCCAAGCTCGGCTTGAAGGCTCTCGACCTGGCTGGCTGTGTCATTGGCCTTTTGCCGAAGTCTATGGATGCGCTCCAAAACCAGGTGTTGTTTTTGAATGGCCTGCAAAAAGCAAAGTTGATTAGAAAAGGAACCGGGCAAACACTTGTGAAATTTTCAGAGGAACATTGACTTACCCTAGCCATAGACTTCACTGATGATTTGACCAACCGAGTGTCAGGGACGTGGTCGCTGCCGACCACGTCGCTCGGTAGTAGAAGAGCTTTGGAGAGATCAAAGGCGACCAAATGCTCTTTGTCACCCTTGATCGACGCAGTGGCCGGGATATCTTGTCCCCGGTGCTTCAGTTGTGGACGCCAGGCTGGCACTGGGACAGGAGTTTCAGATGGATGTTTAGTTGTCAGCTCGGCGACGAGCTCGGCAGAGGGATCTGCCCGTGGTCTTTTTCCAGCCAGGCATGTTTCTCTGCTAGACTGCCCGGCGGCTGGAGAAGCTAGGGCGACCACGGCGGCACTTGATTGACCACCAGCCGGGGAGCGGGCGACAACGCTCGGTATCTCGGCCGAGGTTGCAGTGAGAAGGTTTTTGATTTGACTTCTCTTGGCCATTTCTTGCTCGTTTGTTAACCGGATTAAGGGGACGTCAGGAAGGGTAGGGTCTGGAGGTGGCGAAGGAGCGCGGAGGAAGTCAGTTACTCTATTCCGGCGCGGAGCAGAATACCTGTAGGTCGGGGTGTAGCCGAGTAAATCGTTGCAATCTCGGTGCGAATACCGAAGCACGGTCCGAATTGCTTCAACGTTGGGAAATTGATAGTTGGCTTGCAAGGCTTGGATTGCTGCAAAAGAAACAGAAAAACTGGTTAGTTACAGAGTAAAGAGTTAGGCTAACCGAGCAAGTTTGAGCGGCTTACATGAAGAACCGAAGTTCTTGTTTATGAACCAGCCCGGCACCTCGGCTGTTTCGTAATTGCCCGACACCCAGAAAAAATCGTCGTCGTGCAGATCTTTATCTGGGGTGCCGGTTACAATTTTTTCCTTGCCCAGTCGTATCTTCAAGTAATAAGCTAGGCCGTCCCCGGTGTAGCCCATTGTGTATTGCCTCAATATCTTGGCTAGGCCTAAGTTGGTGCCTAGCCGATTGTTCAATTCATGAATGCCGTTGATTATTCTATAAGTATTGGTGGACACTTGTGTGGGTGCCAGCCCGGTGCGGCGGAGGAACTCGGTGATAAGTGGGTTGAGCGGGAAACGGAGGCCCCCTTCGACAATTGAGAGCACGGTGAAGGGGCATTGGTCTAGTCTGCCCCAGGGTGTTGTCTCCTCTTCAGCCAGTTCGAGATGGACGTCGGCCGGGATGCCGTACTCCTCTCTGAAAACAGCTAGCGCGGCCGGAGTATCCACTAGGAAGCGGAATTTCCCCATTTGTGGCCGGACTGAGGTAGCTCGGCTGAGGTGTTTGGCACAATGGCAATTGTTAATTGCTCAGTCTTGAGAACCTGAGGAATGGACAGTGGTCCCCTTAGACTCTGCAGGAAAAGGAGGGCAAGTGTAAGTGTGAGCGCGGTCGCGCGGAAGGAGCTAGTCTTTAGCTCAGTCGTTAAGGGTGCCAAACCACCTCGGTCTCCTAAGCTAACTAAAGAGCTCGGTCACCCAGGCAGGCCAGATATTAGCCCAATTGAGCGACCATTTCCTTTTGTTATCCCGATTTTTGCTGGGGTTGAGACAAACATGTTATTTGCTCAGTTAGATTGGTTTTTTAGATCAAAAGAAGACCAGGAGCCCGGTTCGCCCCAGTTCTTCATTGTTCTTCAGGAAGATGAAGAACACCAAGAACAGTGGGAGGTTTGGGACGGTTTCTATGGCCTATGCCCTCAGAGCTACGTTTTTGTGCCCTAATGTGTGTAATATGAAAGAAAATAGCAACAAAATAGGGGTAGAAGGACTCACCAGTGAAGGGCAGGATCTATTCCCTCGAACACGAAGAATGGCAGACGAGGCCAAGGCAAGGATGCTAGAGCTCTGGAGTCGTATAATAGAATGGCCGTAGGAGGAGGTGAAGTTTGGGAGGTCCTGTATGTATAGACAAGAGAGAGGCCGCCCAAATTCAAAATTCTGGCAAAAACGGCGGGTTGGCTGCTCGATGACCAATGGCAGCCCGCCATGTGTCCCCATTTATGGAACGTCAGGACTGAAGCGACAGGTTAAAGAGTCGAAGAGCCAACCGAGCTACTTCTGAAGAAGAGGACGTCAGCCGTGGCGTACAACCGGTCAAGTTTGCAGACAGTTATGTTAACTAGCCCGGTCGCCCTTTGGCATCTTGAAGACCGGAGAAATGTTATCTCGGTCGAAGTGAGTAATCCCAGTCACGCTTTCGCGGACGGAATTAAGGGGCAATTGAGAGGGTGATTTATGATCTGGAATTGGGCCGAGGCAACGGCCGAGCAGGAAGAGAGCCCAACCGTGCATGGGGCCGAGATGATCAACTATCCGCCCGGAGATGGGCTGCCAGAACTTGGCCCGGGTAGGAATTGGGCCAAGTGTGAGCCGTCTCGGACCGAAAAGAAGCTCAGCAAGGCAGTGCTCGGTTGGACCGAGCTGTTTGATCAGGGGATGGCTGAAGCTAGACAAGCTGAGTGACCGGCGCCCGGAAAGGCGTGGTCAACCGAGGAAACCGTTTGATCGGCAGGAAGGCCGACCACAGGAGGTGCCCGGGCTAGGCTCTGCCGAGATGCCGCCTAGCCCGGTCCTCCTTGGGTTTATCCAGTGAGGTGCTTGGGTATGAAGCGTAGCACGGCCGTGGATAGAGCAGCTCGGCTGCCGAGCTCCTGCTGAGTAGGCAGGCAGTTGAGATTAGGTGATGATCGGCAAGGTTTATACTGACAGATGGGATAGCGAAGCCACGTGTCAGGAGATGACTGGGAGTGGATATGGGGCGCAGAGGGTATATAAGCATGTCTGCGCCCCTCATACGCGACAGACAAACATTCTGTAAGGAAATTCTTACACTCAAACACTCGTCTCTCTCCCTCTCTCTCTATCCTAAGGTGTGTGCTAACTTGATCGTCGGAGGGTTTTTCCGGCCACACACCGACGGGCAGCTCATCGTTATTTGCTCACAGGTGATCGGACAGAAACGGAGCTTGGAAGAAAGGAGTACGGGCTTGCCGGAATATTTGCTCCCCGTATAACTTCTAAGCCTGTTGCCCATATTCTTCCAATCTTTCAATCCATCAGTAGCCAAATGAACATTGTTCCCATCTTGCTTAAACAACTTGCAACAAAAGCAAAACACTTTGTCTGAAGCATCTGAATATACTAGCCACTTTCTATCCTGCTTCTCTCCATTTTGTAACTGTCGCATGCAAAATGTAGAAGAAAAATGCCTATCTTTGTCATCTAGGGGAAAATTTACACCATTACCTCTTATGGGACCTCTTTCAGCTAGTAAATCCCTTAAATTTTGATCAATCTTGTCCCAGTTACTAGGGTCATAAATGTTTAGAGGTCCACATTCAACATTCACATCTTCACTTTCATTAGATTCTACATTCCCCAAATCTTCATTCTCATTCTCATTCTCATTCATATGTTCACTAGGGTTGTTCAATCACCAAATCATCATGCTCATTATTACTCACACAATGAGTAGGCTCTTCAATTACCAAATCTTCATCATCATTGTCATTTGAACCCAAAATATCTACTTGTTTCTTGGTACCAAAATATTTATCAAGTGCTCCCGATTGAGATTGAATTAATTGTTCTACCTTCATCCTCTTCTTTCTCTTTTCATTTCCAGAACTATACTTCCTAGGAAACATGGCTATAATCACAAACACTTCAAATCAATCCACAAATCACAAACACTTCAAATCAATCCACAAATCACAAACACTTCAAATCAATCCACAAATCACAAACACTTCAAATCAATCCACAAATCACAAACACTTCAAATCAATCCACAAATCACAAACACTTCAAATCAATCCACAAATCACAAACACTTCAAATCAATCAAATTATTTATTCCACTAAAATCTAATGGATAAAGAAGGTAATAAAAAAATTATGGCAAATTTATTATTCCACTAATTGGTAGAGAAAGAATATAAAAAAAAAAATTAGGGTAAAATTATTTATTCCACTAAAATCTAATGGATAAAGAAGGTAACAAAAAAATTATGGCAAATTTATTATTCCACTAATTGGTAGAGAAACAATATTAAAAAAAAAAAATTAGGGCAACTTTATTTTATAAAATCTGATAGTGAGAGAAAGGACTTACACGAGAGAGAGTCTGTGACAGAGTGAATGTGAATCGCCGGGAGAAGGAGTGTGTGAAAGAGGAAGAATGAGATGAGTCTATGCTTTCATCTGCGTCTGCTTGCCTTCAAGAGAGAGAGTGATTCACTTCGTTTTGTTAAACAGAGATTGAAAAGCCACTTCGTTTCATCACTGCTATATGCTATTGTGTATTATATTTGTATGTATGGTTTGGGTTGGGTTGGGCCAAACACATTTTGGACCCCTTTAAATATATTTTCAGTTATGGGGCCCTTTAAAGCCTCCAAAGTTGTTTTCATTGTCCCACACCACATAAATTTTGGATTGGGCCCAAACACATTTTTAGTTTTTGTTTTTTTTTTTATTTATATATTTTTATTTTAATAAATATGGGCTAAATTATATATGGGCCTAATAAAACATTTGGGACCCTTTAAATTGATCTTAAAAAAAAAAAATTAAACCTATAACAATTTTTTAAATTTGGGGGCCCTATTTTTGGGCCAAAATTTGGGGCCTAAGGCACAAGCCTTACCTGCCTATAGGCAGGGCCGGCCCTGCCCTCTGTGTGATCAAGAAGCCTAACATTTTTCCCGCCGTCACGCCGAAAATACACTTCTGCGGATTCAATCTCAGTCTGTATTCTCTAATCCATTGAAAGAAATTCTTCAAGGCGGTGTAGTGGCCTTCTCTTTATTTCGACTTGACAATCATGTTGTCTACGTACACCTCGACCTCTTTGTGGATCATATCATGCAAAATAGTGGTCGCAGCTCCTTGATAGGTAGTCCTGGCATTCTTCAGCCCAAACAGTATAACCCGATAGCAGTAGGTACCCCACGGAGTAGTAAATGCAGTTTTCTCTCTATCCTCAGGTGCAATCAGAATCTGGTTATACCTAAAAAATCCATCCATGAAGGAGAGCAATGTATGGCCTGCGGTGAAGTCTACCAACTCATCAATATGTGGCAGGGGAAAATCATCCTTCGGAATAGCCTTATTCAGATCCCTAAAGTCGACACAAACTTTGATTCTGCCATCCTTCTTTGGGACTGGAACAATATTGGCCAACCATGTTGGATACTCAGACACAAGCAAGAACCCTACCTCAATCTGTTTGGTCGCTTCTTCCTTAATCTTCAATGCCTAATCCGAATGAATTCTGCGCAACTTCTGCTTGACGGGTAGGGCCTCGGGGTTAAGAGGGATTCAATACTGTACAATCGAGGGATCGATTCTAGACATGTCTTCGTAAGACCACACGAAAACATCTTTAAAATCTTTTAATAAAGCGACTAAGCACTCGTGCTCCTCCGAAGACAACGTGGACCTGATCTGGACCAGACGCAGATCCTTCTCAGTATCCACATTAAAAGCAATGATTTCATCTGGAAAGGGTTTTGCAAACCTCTCATCCTTTTGATTAATCAAGTTTTTTAAAACCAGAGGAATTCCTTCCTCTTCGTTTTCATCAAAATTTTGAAAATCTTGGTCAATGCAATAAACAAGCGGCATAGAGAAATACTCAAAATCAACAACGTTTTCATTCATAAGATCCAACTCATCTAGCTCTTCGGTTACAACCGACTCAAAAACAAAAGAAAAAGAGGACATAGACAAGACCTTGGCATTTGGATTATCACCCTCCGGAATACCGGACTCAGATTCAGAAGAACCAGAATCTGATTCTGACTCCACAGACTCTGTGGAATCAGATTCAGGCTCATTACTCGACTCAGAACTAGACAGGTAGCCCTCCTCCAACTGCTAGACAAGAGGTGGTGCTTCAGATACTTCCAAAATGCTGTTGGATGGGTTCACATCCGGTTGATCCCCAATCATGGAGATGGTAAGGTTATCCCCCAAGCTCTCTAAGTCGGCTTGAGGATCTAAAAGGAGACATGCCAGTGTTGTCCCTACTCCGATCTCGTTGTTGTCCAAGTCACTTTCCATGTTCTTTTTAGCTTCAGCAGTTGGTTCAGCCCTTTTCTCGGCATCATTGTCTTGATGCAGGTCAAAGAAGATTTCGAAATCGGGGACACGCTGCTTTGCAGAATTCATCCAAGGATCGAGAAAGCCGCAAAATGGGAAGTATTCTCCCTCCCGAACAAAATGACCATTCAACGTTCCCTGGATCGGCTTGTGAACAAGCTCATAGTGTTTCCCAGTCTGCTTGGCTCTAGCTCTGCCTGCCATCTCTTCCCTTTTCCTGACCCAATCCTCTTTGGTGAGCATATAGCCAAGACCAAAGGCATGAGGATTATGCGACACGTGGACCAATGCTGTGACGCCTTTCCGGCCATCTTCCCAGTCTCATTCCTGACATGTGCTAGAGTTTGTTCATGAAATAGATTGATTGGGCGCTAACATACTATGGACACCCCATTTTTGATCGTCCTCAAGACTTGGACGTTATCACTTGTGCACTCGATGATTATGACTGCATGTACTCGTTTTAGTGCCCGAATCCTTGGTGGAATGCCTTGTCTTTGAGCCTTTAAACCCTATCCATTCTATGCCTTGTTTTAGAACAAAACCCTAGTGCTTCAAGCCTCAAGACCCTGGGACCTGCAGGCCTCCTTTGGTGGGCTGCTGACCACCCTTGTTCCTTGCTGGCCAATGGTGTGGCCTACCGGCCATCAGTGTCATTTTTTCATATATTTTGTTGACAGTTGTGCCAGTTGTTAGCACAATGAACTGCATCTCCCCTACACGTGTATAGAGGGATATATCTCAACGAAGTGCATGTTTTTCTATATATAGGGGGTCTCCTTCCCCATTTTTGAGGGTTAGAGTTTTGGAGCAAAAATTATCTTTCTGTCTCTACATTTCTCTTTCTCTCTCTCCCTTTTGCAAGTTTGTGCATAATAGCTTAGATACACCACACTTTTGCCTACACCTCCTTAACCAAAGTCGTTCATCTTTGAGCTGAGGTTCCTTGAGGCCTTCTTGGAGCTCTAGAAAACAGTTTTGGCTTGAATTGTTGCCTAGAGTTGGCCTTCCCTTCAAGAGGTATAACACGTGCCTTTTTAACTTGCTTTGCATACTTGTTTTTCTTATCTTTTCCCATTGATTTAGGCTGTTTTGGGGCTAGAAAAAACTCTATTTTATGGGTTGAAATTGGTGATTTTAGGCCATTTAAAGTTAGAGGGTGGTCCACCATTCTTTCTTCCTTGTTTGTAAGGCCTTTCCACCTTTCTTTCCCACTTTCAAACCATCTGTTTTTGGGCATTTAAATACTGAATTTTAGAGTATTTTCAGTGGTGAAAATCATCTTTTGAAGTCTAAATTTGAAGGGGTTAGCCTTCCCTCCTTGTGTTTTCTTTGCTTGCCTAGATAGCTCTATGTGTTAGTATATTTTTCTAGCCTTTTGTAGCTTAATTCTAGCATATTTTAGGCTGTATTTTAGACTTTTTTTGTCTCTATTTTGAGCTATTTAAGTCATTTGAGTTTTGTTTTTCATGCTTCTTGTGTAAGTGTCCTTATAAGCTTGGTGTTTTAGGCCTTTAAACACCACTTGTTTGAGTTGATTGCATATTTTAGTGCTATTCTTACTTAATTTCAGCAAACTTAATCTCTCCAACCTCCCTCATCTCTTGGTTTTTTTATTTGCTTTGAGAATTGTGTCAACCTTAGAATTGTTTAAGCTCGAGATTAAGGTCCATGCTTAATGGTTTAATCTTCTTTTGGGGGTTCATTAGCAACGGCATGACACATCTCTCTTGCCTTAAACTACCCCGTGTTTGACACTTCCTTCTCTTTTGGAGGACTTAACTCACTAATGGACTTAATTGGTTAAAGAATGGAAGGGTAATTAAAATGAGTAACTAAAAGTTAAAACTAAAATTGTGCAAAGATAAGAATTTAATTGTGTTTCGATGTGTTCAATCAGACGTTAATTGAACACAAGAAAAATTGGGGCATTTCATACTCAAAGTGATGAAATGTGATAAATTTCCCAGGTCTCCTTTACCCTTGATCATGCATGATAGGGTGAAGGTTGTGGGTCTTGTTTGCGTATTTATTAACTTGTACACCATGGTTCTTTAGCCATCATGCAATGAAATTGCTTGATTGATGGTTTTTGAACCAAGTGTATCACTCATTTGAGCTTGTTTTGATGATAATGAGGGATACACAGTACAAACAACCTGTGAGAATACCCTCTCTTTGCTCTGTTTGCTCTCTATTGCAGCAAGAAATGGTGCATCATCAGTGGCCGACCAGCCATTATTCCTGGCCTGCAGGCCATCAATGTTAGACGGCAACCCCCTATTGGTGGCCGGCCGGCCACCAGTGAAAATTGAGCATAGTATTTGTGAAGTGAAGTAGAGTTGGTCTGGAAGAGAAAAACCAGTGCAAAGGTTATGTAACAGAGGCTTTCAGAAGCAAACAATGAAAGTTCTTCAGGTGGAAACCGAGCATGCATTGGGCCTCCCTCGTTCCTGGGACTAGTTACTTAGTTTACTTATTAATTAGTTAGTCATAGTTGTGTTGTATCTAATTAAAGCGTTGTAATTATTTAGTTAGATTAGTTATTTAGTTAATTAATTCATGTTATAATTAATTAGTTAACTAGTTTAACTAGTTGCTTTGTAATCAATTAGTTAATATAGTTAGCTAATTAGCTTCGTATTGTACTTATTTAATTAGCTTCGTATTGTACTTATTTAATTAGCTTAAAGTAGTTAATTAAATTAGTTCATTATTGTAATTATTTAAATAAATTAACTTAGATAGCTAGCTTATTTATTCAATTTTTGTAATAATTAGTTAAGTAGTTTAGTTTAGCTACATCTTTCAACCCCACGTCATTCTCCTTTTTATTTATCCGCTTTTGATGGTTAGATTAGGGATATCACTTTTCAATTATCATATTGCATGTTTGCATCCATTCATTTGTCTTACATACACCGAGGCTCGGTTCATCATTCAAACTTGCATTGTTGTTTATTACCTCGTTGAATACATGTTTAAACGCATGTTATCAAATTGTTGCAAATAGCATGTTAAGTAGCCGAGCCTATTTTAATTTCATTTTTGCATTAGCCATCTTGTATAGTTAGGTATCATGTATTTTTTTTTTCTAACTTTTTTGTTTTATCTTAGCTTGGAGTACTAGGTGAGTTTTTTTTTAGTACTTTAGCATACTTGCATGAGTGTCGATGTTGCCATATTTAGCATGCTTGCCAT
Source organism: Camellia sinensis (assembly GCF_004153795.1). Classification (NCBI taxonomy): domain Eukaryota; kingdom Viridiplantae; phylum Streptophyta; class Magnoliopsida; order Ericales; family Theaceae; genus Camellia; species Camellia sinensis. The sequence continues at coordinate 2,753,487 of NW_021025471.1, read as the reverse complement.
GAGGCTAATTGCTTAGGTGCTAAACTGTTTGAATGCCTGTGGATGAAGGCTTGCTGCTTGAATTGGAATAATTCGATGAAAGTACATTTAAGCCCACTTTGTCAAGTGGCAAATTCAAATCCTTTTTCAAAAAACAAACATGAAATCAAACTGTTCCAATTTGAGCAAACTAGTCTATACCTTGTGTGTACACATCACGTAGTAATGCTAGCCTAATTAAACCAGAATAAGAGAATATAATGTTGATAAAAATCATATCATGATTAGTAGAGGCCGATCTTTGATCGGATGAGCGAGGGTGCTCAAATGTATTCACGACCTTCCCCTCTCGTACCCAAGTTCCCAAATCGAGGCAATCTTGGTGATGACGGACACGTGGCCTTTGGCACGAGTCATGGGTTTCCTAAATTTTCCCAAAACAAAATATTTAGGCGGCGACTCTGTATCTGGCAAAGTAGTCCAATTTTGGAAATTTGATTCCAAATCGATTTTCCAAAAGATTTGCCATATTTGGACTCTTTGGTGTTTATCAATTTCACATTGCACTTGTGAGATTAGATTCAGAACCGCGAGAGTCCAAACTGTAGGGCTTATTTCGATCTCTTGAAAGAGGAGGCGCAAAAAAGTTGAGCTACACATACATGCCCTCATCAGCAGCCAAGATGTTCGGCACCACTCGGGCCTCGGCTAGAGTAAACCCTGAAAAGAATACATCCTCCTCACCATGAACGATCTCCAACACTGGTGTAGTTACCTCTGGCGGGGGATGGATAGATGAATTTCCAAACACAATAGCCACTCCTTTTCCATGAGGGTATTTCAGCATTTGGTGGAGAGTAGAAGAGACTGTTTTCACAAGGTGTAGCCAGGGTCTCCCTAGCAGTAAGTTGAAAGTAGCCGGCACATCTAGGACATGGAACTCGACATCTTGTTGAGCTAGGCCGACCTGAACTTGAATTTGTACTATACCCATCACCCCTCTGCTAGTATTATTATATGCCCAAATCATTTGGGTTGTGGGCATGAAGTCTGCTGGTTTCAGGCCGATGGCATAAACTGTACGAAAAGGACAGACATTGATAGCTGACCCGGTATCGACCAACACCACTGGCACCCATTTTTCTCTGCACTCAACAGATATATACAAGGGTTTGTTGTGAGATGAGCTTTTCGGTGGCAGTTCTTTCTCGAAAAAGGTTAGGGTTGGGCTGGCACCACCTGGGAAAACTAATACCACAAGCTGTTCAAGGGTGGTATCAATAGACAATTTAGCTTTGTCCATTGCTGATAGTACAGCCTGTCGATGCACTTGAGAAGCCATGAGCAACCCCTAGATTGAAATGTCGGCTTGAATTTTTTTCAGTTGCTTCAAAACTGTTTCTTCCTCCAACTGCTTCTCTTTCGGTTTTTCAACCTCCTTTTCTTTCCCAGCAACCTCAGCTTGGTCTAAGTGCGGTGGTTTGAAATATCGCCCACTTCTCGTCATGTGGTTAATCTTTTCAGCGAACCACGTATTATCTGGGAGGGACTCATCCCAATTTTCATCAGTGTGGGTCAGATGTAGATCGTCATCCTCCTACCATACACCTCCGGCAACCGATAAACAATTGTCTAGCTCCGTTCTGATCATTCTCACATCACAAGCGTCCCCCGCAGGGTGTTGAACCATTACAGCTTTTTGGTTATCTTCCATCCTCTCTTGTTTAAACTGCTTCAATGCAGTTTCCTGTTTTGTGTCCGCAGTACTCGCAGTACTGAATTCCTAAGCTAAATTCTCGACATTGGTGCTCTCTGACAACTTCCCATTTTTATCGGCCATTCCGGCCACTGCAGCGATTCTTGCTCCCTTTTCCTCCGATTTTGTTTCAGTTTCTTTCTCCCTGTCAGGTTCATTACTCAACTAGCTTGTGTTGTCCGCCGACCCATTCAAATCGAACCAATCAATCTGCACATCCCCTTAATCTTGTTCATTGAAGAACTATAGGTTGTCTAAGTCCTCTTCAAGCTCCGCCAGATCATTCAAACCTTGGCTCAGGCCATCCTCCCTAACCATATTAACCTCCATTGTTGTTAGCAATACCACTTCTGGCTTGATTTGATCAATTGGCATGATGTAGCAACTTGGATCATATTTCCCATTAGACAAGTCCTCAAAGCACTCAAGCAGCGGACTCATGCTCTCATCGAAGGCCAATGTCCCTTCTACTGCAACTATCACCACCACAGGTTTAGGTTGAAGTATGGATGCATTCATCATGCACAAATCTGTGCTTTTAGGGATGAACACCGTCGGTCTGGGTATGTGGGAAGGGGTGATATATACGTTGGGGTTGTAGGGGAAGGCCAGTGTATATATTAGGTTTAGATTATGAGGTGGGAGAGCTTGATTATGGGCCGGGAGAGGGTTAGTAGTTACATTTGGCTTTTGGGGTGGTGCGATCACCTTGTTGTCGATGAGGTCTTGAATCTCATGACGTAGCCCGAAGCATTGGTCGGTCTAGTGACCGTGCTACTGGTGAAACGTACAGTACTTGGCTAGGTTGTGTTTATATGGGAGAGGATCTGGCAGTGGGCGTGGCTCTAATGGCTTGAGGTGCCTTTTTTTAATCAACACCCTCAGGACTTGGGATAAAGGCATATAGAGTGAGGTGAAGGTCTTTTGGGATCAGGTCGGGTTGTTTGAAGTTTGTGGAGCTGTGTTAGCAAAGGGATTAGTGGTTTTGATTGTAGTGGTGACAACACTTACATCAGACGGCCGCGCAGTTGTGCTTCCACTAGTGGTTGCATTGGAATTGCGCACAAAGGGCCTCTTGGCCTCCTCTTTCTCATCAGTAATCAACCCTTGTTTCATAGCGTCTTCAATCTGAACCCCTATCTCATGAAGCTCAGTAAATGTAAACAAAGATGAGACGATCATTTTCTGTAACAACTTCCCGTGCAGATACAGAATATCATCCTTATCTGATCTTTCTCGGAAGGTTGTGTAGTCATCATTGATGCCTTGGCCCTCTACCTTGTTACAAATTCTGAAAAGCCCTCTTTTGGCTCTTGGCACGTTGCCTCAACATCACGGGTTGCGACCTCAATTTGCGTGTTGTATGAGTATTGTACGATGAAGGCCTTGGCCATTTCCTCCCAGTTCTGTTTCACAGAATCCTTCAACTTGGCATACCATATAGCCGTTGTTCCTGACATAGTCTGACCAAAAAGTGAGAGTTTCTGAAATCTAGTCAGGCCCATCAACCGCAGAATGTCTGAAAATAGCCAAAGATGAACTATGGGGTCTCTAGAGCCATCGAACCGGTTAATGTGTGGCATTTTGAACCGGTCTGGCAACGTCACTGCATAGTTAGTATATCCATCTTCTATGTCGGGAATAGAGTTCACACCCTGCACTTTCTTGAATAACTTCTCCAACTTGTTGACTTTAAGCACAGTCGGGTCAACTTCAAATTCAAATGGAGCCTCGGTTAGGTACACAGGTGCTTTAGAAGCCTACACTAGGATCGGCTCTGCCGGATTACCCTGATTCTCAACATGGGCAATGGCTCCGGGTGTTGGGATACCCGTAGGAGGTGCATAAGATGCAGAAGCAGCTGCCAACTGTGGTTGTTATTGTTGTAACCTATTTATAACCTCAGCCTAACGTGCTGTGACCTCAACTTGACGAGCAGCGTCTTGCTGCATGGTTTCAACTATTTGCTGAAGGTGGTGGATAAGGTCCTCCATGCTGACTAGGGGATATTGTACCATTAGAACTGGCGAATGATCTTGTACTGGACTAGATGTAGAAGACTGAACCTGACTAGATGCAGGTGAATTGAGAGATGACTGTTGTAAAAATTGAACCAGTGAACTCTGTCTTACTCTCCTCTGTCTAGTAACCGGTGGGAGCGAAGCAAACACAGGCTATCTCCTAACAAGTTCTCCAGATTTGTAAAGCCTCCTAACACGGGTCTAGAGTGTTTAGGGGACATCCGAACTGTCCGAAGCTATGGTGTTATTCTACCTAGCAAAAAGAAATAAAGCAAAAAGAAACAGTAATCAGAAATCGCACAATACCTTAACTCAGATATTAACAACACACAGGTGTAATCAAAGCTGTAGGAACTGCACTCAACACTGAATTCTACCCCCAAATTGATACCCAACTCACAACTGATACGCACGTTCCTGTATAGTTTCACTGTAAAGTACATGCCAGTTAAATGAGAACCAAAATACCCCTATGAGAGGGTAGGGTTACCCTGTCCTAGTTTCGTCAAGAACTAGGATTCATTATTTAAACAATGTGGTTTCACGCAATCCTGTATTCGGGTAAGCATCCTGTTATAGTTTGGAACAGTCTCTATGGTTTTCGATATGCAACTAGGCAAAATAGTCAAAAAGGGTACCTCAGTAAGACTACCTAATATACCTCTCACACCTAACACTGAGAAGTGAAATGAGGATCAAACGGTACAGCAGTAGTCTAGATTCAAGAGTTGTGTTCCCATCGTGGCAGAGCCCGTGACCGGTCAGCCTTTTGGCAAGCTTTTCAGGAAAGCCTCCAGCAAACCATCCAGGAATAGCAGATAACAAACACAGTGACTTAAACGCACTCATGCAAATGCAATGCAAAGAAACATATAAGTGTAAATAAAATTTCATATTATGAATTTCAAGTCAAGTTCTCTAAATTTCCTAATAGAGTCGCTAGAAAATCTAGCTCGACCTTTTTTGTGCCCCCTTTCGGAAGCTCAGAATAAGCCCTACAGTTCGGACTCCATTTGTGGTTCTGAATCTAATCTCACAAGTGCAATGTGAAATTGATAAACACCAAAGAGTCTAAATCCGACAAATCATTTGGAAAATTGATTTTGAATAAAAAAAATGTCAAAATTGGACTGCTTTTCCAGATACAGAGTCACCACCTAAATATTTTATTTTGAAAAAATTTAGGAAACCCATGACTCATGCCAAAGGCCACTTGTTCGTCATCACCAAGATTGTCTCGGCTCGGGAACTTAGGTACGAGAGGGGAAGGTCATGAATTGAGCAACCCTGCTAGCCCGATCAAAGATCGGCCCCTACTAATTATGATTTGAATCTTATCTACATTGTATGCTCTTGTTCTGGTTTATTAGGCTAGCATTACTATGTGATGCGCACACACAAGTATAGACTAAAATTGCAAGAATTGGAACATCTCAAGTCATGTTTGTTTTGAAAATCGTTTCGAAATATGTATCACTTGAAAAAGTGATATCATATGAACATTTACTCAAATTATTCCAATTCAAGCAATAAGCCTTCATTCACAAGCATTCAAGTAGTTTATCAATTAAGCATTTAGCCTCATGGCAAACATGCTAGACATGGCAACATTCATATGCATGCAATTATGCTAAAACAAATAAAAGCTTACCTAGTACTCCAAGTTAAAAAAAGAAACAAAGTTAGAAAAATGCATGATCCTAACTATACAATATGACTAATGCAACACATGCGATATGAAATTACCAAGCTTGACTACTTAACATAGCATATGAAACAATTTGATAACATGCAGTCTAAGTACGTATTCAAAAAAGTATTCAAAATGACAATGCAGTTAGAGTGATGAACCGAGCCTCGGTGCATGCAATATAGATGGATGCAAACATGAGGTATGCTCATTGAAAAATGATGTCCCTAAACTAACCATCATAAGCTAGTAAATAAAATGAAGAAAGACGTGGGGTTAGAAAACATACTGTCACGACCCAAACCCGCCCCTATAGGTTTAGCACCGTAACCGACCAGTAATCCGTGGATTACCAAAGGCCTCTAGACAGATTATTAAGTAATAAGGGGCTGCGGAAGCAATAATAAAAAATAGACAAGGTCTAATGAGCTGTGATAACGTACATGGGACAGAACATTTCAAAACTTACTTTTAGATATATAAACATGCCAGTCCAGATACACAATATTTACAAAATATTTATAGAAATGAACTTCCCAAGATCTGACTTTACAACAGTTACAGAGACTAGCATGAAAACAAGAAAAAGAACAGCCATAGCATTAGACTTCGATCGGAACCTCCTAGGGAGGCTCAACGGTTGCCTGACAAAAATAATACAAAAGGCCGTCAACTCTGGCCCTGGTCATGTGCCGGCTCACCTACATACATAATATAAACTGTGAGCGAAAGCTCAGTGAATAATAATAGAGTAAAGGGGTTATATGAATGATGTCCAGCACAAGTTAGAATTCAGCATTTAAATCAGAGCATAATCAGACTTCGAACAGAAACAGATTCATATACATTTTCATATTCAGATTTTGCATAAGATCATACGTGGTACACCCATTACCTATCAGATCAGATTGGTCCAGAGACCCACATACATAGTTGGTACCAACAACCATAAAGGTCCATATCTTGCGCGCAAGTAGCCATGGTATTGTTACCCCCAGGCAAGGGCCACGTGCAGATTGGTCACGGTATTGTTACCCCAGGCGAGGGCCACATGCAGATTGCCCGCGGTATTGTTACCCTCGGGAGAGGGCCACGTGAACTAAGGGTGCCACAAATACTTTTTAAAAAATTGGACATTCATTCATCATTAGTAAGATAGCATTTCAGAAAACAGATTATACCAGTCAGAAAATACTTAGGTTAAACATAACTTTACAGAGTTATTACTCACAATGGGCCTTGAGTCAGACAGACGGCATAAACTTGGTCAAACGGTACGTGGCATGTGACCTACACAACGCATAACAGATGCACACTTAAAACGCACGTTCTAATTGTACAAAACTTATTTCATTGGCTCTTAGTGCGTTTCTAATCTCTTACCCTCACTATAGAGTCTTAAACATGGCCTAGGAATGCCTAGGATGGAATGAGGATGCAAAGATGCACTTTAAGACACTTTTCAAAATTTTGCTGAAACAGGGGTCCCGCTCGAGCGTGGCCTTCTACGCTCGAGCGGACATGCAGACAAAAGGAATCCGCTCGAGCGGACTGCAAGCTACAGTAGAAGTACTGGATGCAAGAAATTCACGCTCGATGGGTGCTCGATGCCCGCTCGAGCGTGAGACACAAGTCCTCGCTCGAGCATGCATTACCCCGCTCGAGTGGACTGTAAACACATGCAAAGTACTGGATACACGCATTTCTCGCTCGAGCGTCACTTTCACCGCTCAAGCGGACTGCATGAACTCAATGTGTACGCTCGAGCGTGGAGTTCCCCCGCTCGAGCGTGAGTCCAAAATCTGAAATTTCCAGATTTGAACCTCAAGCTCAAAACTTAACTTTAATGCATCAAATTCGATCCTTTTGGGCTAATTTTCTAGAAAACTCTTGTAAACTCGTAATATGACATGTTTTGAAGATCAATTTGTAAAATCAAGCCCAAAGGTAAGTCAATTGAATACAATTTCAACGATACTTTCAAGAACATGATGCACATGCAACAAGCATGAGCTTAAATGAATTTAAAGCTCTAAACACAAGATCAAATGGGTCAATCCTTTCAAAACACATGAGGAAATCATGAACTAGAACCATAATATGAACATGCATGTGGAAGTTTTCATAAAAACAACCTCAAAACTCAACAATGTACACATGCATGCAAGAATTCCTACTCAATTCAACATTTAGAACCAAAACTTGACTCTAAACTCTAGTTCACTATGAACCATGCAAGAAGTAACTCAAAATCACAAGGGAGAAGATGAATTCTCTACCTTATGTCTTCAATTCCAAGCCTAGAAGCTCAAATACGAAATCAACCTTCAATTTCTCCAAGTCTCTAAGTTAAGTTTGATGAACACAAGTCTGTCCTCCTACTCTCTCTCTCTCAATCGTTTTGTCTTCAAAGTGGCTGAGGAAATGTTGTATGATCAAGTGTAATAAGGCTTCAACATAGTCTTAGGTAGTGGCCCACTAAGTGGCAATTTCGTAAATAATTGGACTAATGTAATTTAACGTTATTTAATCTAATTTAATCGCTCCGAACCGAATTTTAATTAAACTTACCATAAAATTCTATAAATCCTAACTAGCACATAAATCAAGTCAATTTCTGATTCGGACGCCGATAAGGCTTTCAATTCGCAATTTAAAGTCAAAGACATGAACAGATCATTTTATGGCAAACAGATAGGAACACATAAATAATGCAATACACATGCAAATAAATTCCAAATCCTTCCTAAATTACTGCTAAGCATAATTAATCATGAATTAACAAAAATCGGAGGTCGGGGTCATTACACATACGCATTATTACAAATTTGCGCTCTTACGAAGAAGAGTCCAAATGAATAAACTAGCTAATTAACTAACTAATTAAAGCTAAGCTAATTAAGCTAATTATTACAAAACCGAATGAATAACTAGCTAAGCTACTTAACTAATTATTACAACACTTGAATTAACTAGCTAGTTAACTAATTAATTAAATAATTACAACACAAGTGCAATTTAAAGTAAGCAATTAAACTGAACAATTAACCATTACACCTCGGGAAGCGAGGGAGGTTCATGCACATGCTCGGTTTCCACCTTAAAAGACCACCGTTTTGCTTCTGAATGCCTCTGTTGCACAATAGAACACCAACACAGTTGCTCACTCTACTCTGCCTTACAAAATCATTGCTGAAACTTGCATCAATGGCCAGCCGGCCAGTGATGAGGATTGCCGGCCACTAGTTGGCCATGAATGGTGGTCTGCCAGCCACCTGTTGGCAATGGAAAGTGGCCTGTTGGCCACTAATGCCTAGTTCACCTTGCTGCAACAGAGGACAAACAGAGCATATATAGGGTATGTTCAAGGGTTGTCTGCACAACTCACCTCTCTTTTTCATGAACAAATCCAATTAGTGGTGAACTTAAGCCACAAACCACCAATTCAAGCAATTTCATTTTATGATGGCTTGTGAACCCAAGTGTGCAAGTCCAATAAATGCAAAACAAGAAACAAACCTCCTCCCTTTCATGAATGATTAAGGGAAGTGGTTGACCTTGGCGAGTTAGATCATTTCATCATTAGTGAGTATGAAATAGCCCAAGTTTCCATGTGTTCAATTAGCGTCTGATTGAACATAACCAATTATTATCTTGCACCATTTTTAGTTCCAAGTTTTAGTTACTCATTTTAGTTTACCAACCATTCTTCAATCAATTAAGTCCAAGGAGTGAGTTTAAGTCCTCTAAATAAAAAAGAAGGTTCAAACTAAAAGTTATTTTAGGCATGAAAGAGACATCATGCCGTTGGTAATGAACCCCCTAAAGGATTAAATCATTAAGCATGACATCTCAATCTCATACTTTAAACAAACAAATTGTTTGAACTACTTTCAAAGCAAAATAAAAGCCATGAAATGATGGAGATTCCAGAGATAATTAAGTGCTAAAAATGAGTGAAAAAAGCATAAATTAATGCTATCAACTCAAACAAGATGGTGTCTAAGGCCTAGAACACCAAACTTATGAGTAATATTACACTACAAGCATACAAAGCAAAGCTCAAATGCATCTAACAGCCCAAAACAATCCTAAGACAATCTAAAACAAGTCCTAAAACATGCTGGAATTGAGCTAAAAAAGTCTAGATTAACATGCTAAATATGACACAAACTAGGATAGTAAGCAAGACACAAGGAGGGGAGGCTAACCTCTCAAATTTTGGACTTCAAATATCATTTTGGCCACTGAAAAAGCTCTGAAAATCAGTGTTCAATGGCTCAAAAAAAGATAGTAAAAGGGTGGGAAACACAAGGGCAAAGGCCTCCAACATAAGGTACAAAGAAGGGCTATCAACCCCTCAACCTTTAATGGCCTTAAACCCAAGCTTCAGTCCAAAAAACCACAAAGTTTTGATAGCCCAAAACAATGGAAAAATAGTAGGAAAAATAAGTAGAAAAAGCAATCAAAGAGGCAAAGCCTTATACCTCTTGAAGAGAATGAGCAATTCAAGCAACAAAACCAAACAAATAATACCCTCAAGAGCTCAAACCAAGCTCAAGAACACCTTAGCTCAAAGATGAGAAGATTTGGTGAAGGCTGTATAGGCAAAGCTTAAGGATTTAGAGGCTAAAATGTAGAGATTTGCTAGAGACAGAGGAAAATTTTTTATCTTAAAATTTTGTAACCTTTCTACAAGAGAGAAGGGTCTCCTATATATAGAAAACATGAAATTTCCTCAAGGAGATCCAACCCTACACATGGGGATAGATGCATGTATCTGTGCAAATAGTTGGCACAACTGACATAAAATATTTGCAAAATACACGAGTGGCCGGCAAGCCACATTAGTGGTCGGTAACAGGCCGGCAACCAAAAAGTGATGGTTGGTAGCCCAAAAATGGGGACTGGCAGGCCACTAGAGGCTGCAAACTAGAAAAGCTAGGCTTGGTCCAAAATTGGAACAACAAAGGGACAGAGTGTGAAAGGCTCAAAGTTGTGGCATTCTGCTGAGGACTTCGAGCACTTGGCAAGCAAATACGTTCATCATCAGGTGTGCATGCGAGGACATCCAAGTCGTAAGGGCCGTAAAAAATAGGGTGTCTACAAAAGGCTAATAGTAAACTTGAACCGACTCGACCTGTGAACACCCCTATCTCATATGTTTAGCTTTAAGATAAGAAAAGCCAAAGTAGGAGGACTCAGTTAAAGCATAAGGGTTTTGAAGGAAAAGTTCTGGGAGGTATGGCCATAGTTAGAGTTTGAAGAGCCACAAAGGGCCAGTGCCACTTGAGAAGTGGCAGTTAACCATCCATACAAATTAGTGTTATATATCATACAAATGTTTGATAATTGTTTAAGATTATTTTTCAGTTAACTAATTGGTTGAAACTGGCTAAACTATAGTTTGGTTTCGAATAAAAAACTTGTCAACCCACCATCCATGGTTTGGTTTTAATTTTATCCTTAAACCGTACCAAATGGCACTACGCACACCTCTAGTGCTAAGACCATCTCCAACAGATCATGTTATTTCAGTAATGACTATTATAAGGACAACCAACTTTTTTGAGAGGTGTGTCATATCTCAATATACTCGTTAACCACAACTTGTTAGCCATATGTCTTTTATTTCAAAGCTTATTAGAACTACCATTTGATTTGTATGGATCTTCACTCAATTTCCCATGTAGGCCAAGAGAAACCAAAAATCAATGGTCATTAAAATTTGAAGTCGTCACTTGGATTTAAGTTCCAAAAACCGTAATATGACTCTGTTCTCAAAGAACCAATCTATCATCACAAAAAAACTCGGTATGGGGACTTAGATACGAGATGAGAATATATTAAGTATCCACTTGCCCAGCACAAGATCGGGCTCTACTTGTTATCTTCATAATTTTTAATCCAAAATTGGTAAGATTATGAATGAATGACACTGATATGCAATAGTGTTGAAAGACAATGATACACAACAATGTCAAGATAGCCTCAAGTAAGGAAATAAGCAAAGTACCTTATTTGATAAAGGCATTTTTTTATTATTTTAAGAAAAAGAGTTTTTGAATGAAATAAGGGTTTTCATAAAAATGATGCATAATTTTAAAAAACATAGGAGTTCATACATGTTTAAAAAGGGTCCATAGTTTTGATAAAAAATATTAAAAAAATTAAAAAGAAAAGAAAAGAAAAAAGATCAAATAACTGCTATTATGCCTTTTTGAAAGTAAATAGTGTTGGAAAAATAATGATTTTTTGATGACTTTAATGCAATATTAAAGTGGGTGCTAGTCCTCAATTGAGGTGGATTAAAGTGGATGTAGATTCTTCGTAATGAAATCTTTATACCATAAAAAGAATGACAAAAAACCATTAAGATTTGAATGAGAAATTGACTCATTAAGTTAGTCTCATGAAAGAGGTGTTGGAAAAGGTAGCTACAAAATTATACACATTTCATATGTGTATAAAATGGATGTAACTCCTCTATAATGATGATGGATTGAATTGCCATCAATTAGGAGTTTTGAAAATTAAATCTCTTGTATTTGTTGCAAGAGCCTTTTCCTCTCTCCCTCCATATGTATAAAAGGAGGCCCTCTCATTCCTTTTTATGATGAAGAATTGTTGTTCGTCTTGTCTTCAAAAGTTTTCCTCTAGTTTGTATATTATATTCTTCCTGTGAAAGAGTGCTGCAAAGTTCTGTTCACCAAAGCTACTCAGTTGGTGCATCGCTGTAGCTGGTCTAACCATCGTATCCGAGGAGACAGACGTCAAACAACCTCCAGCACCCAACCGGGAGTAGTCTATTTTCGGGTGTTTTGTGTTGGAAGCACCTGTTCGCAATGTAGAAGTCAAGGAATGTGCACATCCATCAGATTCAGGAGGAAAGTATGAAAAGGCTGCAGTGCCCGATCTCGCATATAGCAATGGATTGAATCTTGAAGAGGAAGCCTTGGTTGAGCTGTTCGTCAACTAGGGATGGGAACTTCTTTAACTTAACTGAATTGAGAAGTTGTTGAACAGAAGTTCAATCATGTCTAATGTAGGCTTCGATTTGCTTTCTTTTGTTGTTATTTTACTTTATGAATTTCTATTCTTCTGGTTTGATTTTCTAGCATGATGTTGTATTCTATAATTTCAATTATCAATTATGAATCTATTTGGTTCTTTAATTACACAATTTTATATAACAAACTTAAAACAGATTAGATATAGTTTTCATAAAATTAGACAAATAGATTCATAATTCTGTTTCTCAAAATATACACTGGTTTGCTTTTATATGTAATTTAGCATTTTGTTACGTGTATCTAATTATCCTAGGCAGTGTCTGCTTGTTATTGCTTGTGTGAATGTTTAATAAGAATAATATATATATATATAAATGTATTTCAGTGTTATTGTTTTCTGGAGCACATGTAATGGCATTTGTTGTATCTATGAACTTCGTGATTAGGATGTGTGGACTTATTGGCTATTTTATGAAAGTGCATGTGTAGAATATAATACAAACTATATTTCTGTACTATTTTTGAAAAATTAGAATTGTATGTTGATGGCCATAGAGTTCAAGTCCATGTTTAGTATTACATGCTAGGCAACTGTATGTTAATTAGAATTGTATCTTAATTACCTACAATTACATAATAGGTTACTGTTTCTATACAGTTAAATACATATATGCATGCTTTTGGGAATAGGATACTGTTAGAGTATTTTAAAATAGTTTATAATTTTATAGTAGGCAATTGTTTGTCTTAATTAATTGGAAAAAAAAAAAAAACACAACAACAACAACAACACTATGCATAATCTAAATTAGTATGTGAATTCTAAGTTTTAATTTTCATAAGCATGTTTTGGTCTCTAGTTGTTTTAGTTAAAATGGATATGTTAATTAGTTGCTACTTTTTTAATATAATTTGCATGTTGTTTATTTTCTAAATTTTCGTGTAGGTTACATGTTTAATTGTCAGCATTATTTACAAATTTATTGTGTGATAAGCTCATACATAACTCATGACTATTAATGTTTAATTCAACGCTTAGAGTTATAGGTTTATTTTGTAACTCTTACCTATTCATATATTAATTTAATTGTGGAGCTATAAATTTTAATTGTGTAACTTGTCTATACTTATGTACATGGTTAATGTATAAATTAAATTATGAATTTAATTTTAGAGTTTTAGTTTTATTTTGTAACTCTTGCTAATTAAAAATGTTAATTGTATATTTATTTACATGATTATTGTGTTATAATTTCATATAACTCTTGTCAATTAATCTTATTTAATTTTTAGAGTTATAAGGTTTGTAATTTATTTGGGAGTTATAAGTTTAATTAACTTGTCTAGCATTTTAATTTTATTTAATTTTGCTATTTAATTAATTTATTACTTTTACAGTTTTTTTAGATTATTTGTTTTGTATTTTGTTGTGTTTTTTTGCTAACCTTCTTTACATGAATACCTATGCGAAAGGGAATGGAAACAAAAAAACAAATCTAAATGAATAGGATTTGGGGCTGTAAAACAAAATTATGGGCAAATAGATTTTTTTTTTTTTTGAACAGAAATACCTAAGCAATGAGAGGATTTTAAAAAATGGATAATCTTATTTGGATTGGTTTGCATTTATTTAGTGAAGCAATTTTTTGCTTGGGTTTAGTTGGTTTTTACCAATTGTGTAAAATTAAGTTTTATTTGCTTGTATTGTTAAAAGCATTTTATTTGCTTAATCATTGTTGTAGTAATTTTTTACATTGCCTGTAATTTGGTTAGCAATTTTTAAATTGCTTATAAGTTTGGAAGTGGTTTGGTTTTCTGTAATAGAAACCAAAGTGTTTAGCCTTGGGTAAAGAGTATTTCTTACTTACCCAAAAAAAAAGAGTATTTCTTATTTGTTCAAAAATGACAACTAAGACGGATTTGGTTTCAAATCTTTGGGGTTTGAGGAAGTCTTTGGGTTTAATCATTTTATTTCTAAAGTGTTGGAAAACCAGCTTTGGAGAAAGTCTTTGGTTATAATATAATTTTTTCCAAAGTGTTTTGGTTTAAGAAAATGAACCAAATTTTAGCATTAGCTAAAATATTTCTGATTTTGTTCAGAAAAAATGGGGGCTCAGTTCCGGGAGTACCGGTTAACTTTTATGAGTGGTGTAATTCTGGTAGCAAATTTTATTTGCTTGGAAATTGGTTTGTTTGAACATAGTTTATCCCATGAAAAACTTAATTCTAAATTTATTTCTTACGGACTTGGAGTCAACATGCTCTTGAAAGTTTTGTCAAAGGTTAACTGGGTCTTAAGTGGAATCGGTGTGACCCCTCCAGTCTTTCTGGAAACTTTACTGACCATGTTCGATTCTAAGGTAAGTGGTGAGATCAGTTTTGAATTAAATTTCAGACTTTGGGATTTTTTTAGGTTAAGTTTAGTTTCTGGAAAAACAAAATAGTGAAATTCTATTGTGATTTTTCAGAAATGACTTCAAGAGGTGACAATAGAAATGTTGTTTCACCTGCCAACCTTAAAGCCTTGCGACATTATTAAAGGAAGATCTAAAGAGATCAAGTGTGATTAAAGGAAATCATAAGATTGCATGATAATATTTCTGAATTAATTAGAGGCAATTAGTGTGTTATTCTTATGTTAATTATAGCATATATGATTGCTATGTGACTTTGCTTGAAAGCAAAGATGACACAACCCGTTAGGGTGAGTGAATATATTTTTGACTTTTTAAATTCTAAATATATTGGTGGCTTCTTGTGAGTACAAGATCACTGATCACAGAGATAGAAAATTGGTAGTTCTTAAGAGGTGTTAGACCATTGGCTACACAGTTATGAGATTGTGGTTCCTAGTAGTAAATAGATTACTGAACATATGTTAAGACATGATGGTTCCTAGTAGTAAAAGAGTCTATTGATCATATGTCAAGACATGATGATTCCTAGTATTGAAATGGTCTACTAATCCTATGTCAAGACATTGTGATTCCTAGTAGTGGAGTGACTATTAATCACATGTCAAAACATTGTGATTCCTAGTAGTGAACAGTCTACTGACCACATGATGAGAAATGAGTGATTCTTAGTGATAAGACTACTTGCATGTTATGAAGTTCCGAATAGTAGACCATTGATCACTAGGTTCGTGATTCCAAATAGTAAGGCTATTGACTTTAGAGTGACATGTTGGACCAAACTTGTTTTTGTGCCTTGAATTCGAGAAAGGCCTAATTCGATTAATGGCGGTTTGGGAATATATTTTCTGTGATATGATTATGAGAGTCTCATAATCATCTCTCATAATCATTGTGACACAAGGAATTATTTAAAGACCCTGTATGAATTTTTGGAAAAGGCCAAAAGCCTTTGTACAAATTCTACAAATGTGGAGGTGTCATGCAAAATGTGATAATACCTAAACCCAAGAGGGTTAGGATAAGCCTAAAAATCCGTTGACTTTGTATTCAACGGTTATGCACAATATAACAGTGCATATCGATTTCTTGTGTTTAAGTCTGCTATTCTAGATATACACAAGAATACTATCATGGAATCTAGAAATGCATCTTTCTTTGAAAATGTATTACTTTGTCGTATCCAAGAAGAGGTTTCGAGTTCCATGAAAGAGGTTAAAGGTGACAATGATCACATAGATGATCAAGTCAATAATCAAGCTAAGGAAGTAGATGAGCTAAGAATGGGTAAAAAGGCTAGGACTACAAAGCTTTTTGGTTCGGACTTCTTGACTTATATGTTAAAGGAAAAACCTCGAACTTTCTATGAAGCTATGACTTCACCTGAAAGTCCTTTGTGGAAAGAAGCAATTAAGAGTGAAATTGATTCCATGTTACAAAACCATACTTGGGAGTTGGTTGATCTACCCCCAGGCAGTAAGGCCTTGGGGAGTAAGTGGATCTTTAGAAGAAAGATGAAAGTTGATAGGTCAATTGATAAGTATAAAGCTAGATTAGTTATCAAAGGATGCAGGCAGCGAAAAATTCTGGATTACTTTGATACGTATTCACCTGTAACAAGGATTACATCCATTTGTATGGTGATTGTGATAGCAGTTTTATGTGATCTGGAGATACATCAGATGAATGTAAAGACAACTTTCTGAAATGGAGATTTGAATAAAGAAATATACATGGAGAAACCCGAGGGGTTCTCAGCTCCAGGACAAAATAAGAAAGTCTGTAAACTTGTCAAATCATTGTTTGGTTTTAAGCAAGCTTCTAAACAATGGCATAAGAAGTTTGACAATGCTATGTTGTCAAATGGGTTCAAAATCAATGAATGTGACAAATGCGTATATATCAAAAACACTGACAGAGGTTATGTCATTTTGTGTCTATACGTAGATGACATACTCATTGTTGGTAGCAATGATGAAATGATTAGAACTACTAAGAGATTGTTAAACTCTAAGTTTGACATGTAAGATGTGGGCTTTGCAGATGTAATTCTGGGTATTAAGATTACTAGAAAATCTAGTGATATTATACTTTCTTAGTCTCACTATGTTGAGAAAATACTTGAGAAATTTGGTAAATCAGATACAAGTGTGTTTAGGACACCGGTAGACGTGAGTCTACATTTGACTAAGAATAATGGTGAGAGGGTCTCTCAGCTAGAATATTCTCGGGTCATTAGAAGTTTGATGTATCTAATAAGTTGTACAAGGCCGGATATAGCCTACTTTGTTAGCAGGCTTAGTAGATACATGAGTAATATGAATGCTACTCATTGGAAGGGCATTATGTGGGTGTTAGGTTATCTACGCTACACCCAGGGTTATGGACTGCATTATTCCAGATACCCGGTGGTACTAGAAGGGTATAATGACGCTAATTGAATATCTAATATAAAAGACTCCAAATCCACTAGTGGTTATGTGTTTATCTACAGAGGGGCAGCCGTGTCTTGGAAATCTTCTAAGCAAATGTGTATATCGAGATCAATGATGGAATCTGAGTTTATTACTTTGGATAAAGCAACTGAAGAAGCAAAATGGCTTCGCCAGTTCGATGAGGATATTCCATGTTGGTCCAGACCCATGCCAGCCATCTGTATTCATTGTGACAACTAATTGGCGATTGGACGAACACAGAGTGATATGTATAATGGAAAGTCTAGACATATTCGTCGTAGACATAATTCCATACGACAATTACTCTCAAACGGAGTTATCACTTTAGACTATGTAAGGTCTCAGGATAACATTGCGGATCCGCTAACCAAAGGATTAAATCAAGTGTTAATAGAGAAGTGGTCAGAAGGAATGGAGTTAAGGCCTTTAGTGTAAGGTGTTACCGGAATGGAAACCCAACCTAGTTGACTGGAGATCCTAAGATCTAGGTTCAATGGGACAACCTAATTGAGTGTAACGGTGGCATGTCACTGAAGAGGTTAAACCTCCAGCCATTCATTTTATCAGCGATACCTGCAAGTGTAAAGGTTAAGCTGAGCTTTTAATGACTCTAGTGTGTTAAGCTGTTGAGCTGAGTATAGCTAGATACTCAAGTAGAGTTACCTATGTGAGTGTGAAGTGGGGGTTGCTTCTATAAGAATTGACAGGGCCTAATTCTTTAAACTACTCACTGAACCAAGTTAGTGTTCCAGGGCCAAACTGGACACAATGATGGTTGGAGTAATTTTTGTGTGAGGTATGTTGTCTTGGTTTACATAAACGGCAGAACAGTTCAAGACTTCGTGTTTACTGGACAACCAGTAAATCCGATAGACTTCACTAAGAGGGGTTCAAAGCCAAAAACTATCATTTCCGATGTCGGGGTTATTCCATTGCACTCTTTCTCCAAGTCTTTGTTGTTAAGCATTGTCCGTTTGTTGTATTCAGTCAATTTTTATTCATGTAGGAGATTGTTGGAAAAATAATGGTATTTTTGTGACTTTAATGCAATATTAAAGTGGGCACCAATCCTCAATTGAGGTGGATTAAAATGGGTGTAGATTCTTTGTAATGAAATCTTTACACCACAAAAAGAATGACTAAAAACCATTAAGATTTGAATGAGAAATTAACTCATTAAGTTGTTCTCATGAAAGAGGTGTTGGAAAATGTGGCTGCAGAATTATACACATTACACATGAGTATAAAATGGATGTAACTCCTTTATGATGATGATGGATTGAATTGCCATCAATTTGGAGTTTTGCAAAATTAAATCTCTTGCATTTGTTGCAAGAGTCTTTTAAAAGAAGGCCCTCTCCTTCATTTTCATGACAAAGAATTGTTGTCCGTCTTGTCTTCAAAAGTTTTCATCTAGTTTGTATATTATATTCTTCTTGTGAGAGAGTATTGCAAAGTTCTGTTCGACGAAGCTACTCAGTTGGTGCATTGGTATAGCTGGTCTAATTGTCGTATCTTAGGAGATAGACGTCGAACAATCTCCAGCACTCAATCGGTGAGGCGGCGAATCTATTTTAAGAAAACTGTCTAATGCAGGCTTTGGTTTGCTTTCTTTTGTTGCCATTTTATTTTATGTATTTATGTTCTTCTAGTTTGATTTTCTAATAGGATGTTGTATCCTATAACTTCAATTATCAATTATGAATCTTTTTGGTTATGTAATTACACAATTTTATACAACAAATAGCTTAAAGTTTACCCACAAAATATATAAAAAAGCATAAAACCACAGAATGAAGGAGATATAGTAAGAAGAAGAAATGGAGAAAACACTTATTAAAATCAAGAAGTAAATAACAACCAGAAAGAGCTTGAGAAAGGGGAAAAATATAGGGAATAAACAATCTATCAAAACTAGGTGGTTAACCTATATGAAACCAAATCAATAGTGATTTAATCACATATGGGTCATATGAACAAAATAAGAAAATGAACAACTGAACGAAAAAATAAAAACTAGAATAGAATCTAAACCTCATGAACCTTTCAAAGTGCAAAACCGTTGAAGGAAATGCCTTGCAACCTTCTAGTTTTCATCTTTCAAAGAAGAGCTCACGATTTTCTGATGAACACACAAAAGACGAACACAAACTTTTGAACTAGTTGGTTAAGTCTTTGCGCAATGATGCTAGACAACTTTGGATTTCTCTAAGTGTAGAGCAATCCTATGAACATAGGATTATGAATTCTTGAAGGAAAAATAATGAAGGTGATTGGGGTTTATATAGGCTCTTGTATGGAAGGTTTCAAGTTCAAAAATCGATGTGGAATTGTACAAAATTAGATTTAGTTATGATTAATTGTGCAGTCAAAGGGAAAAAACATAAGGAAAAAAAAAACGTCAAGTCCTCAAGAGATTTATTTTTTTAAAACAATATGAAAATTATCATCATTGAGAGTTTCATTCCTAACCTGGGCAAGACGAGCCCCATGTCTATTTGGAGTAGGCACAAAAAGCCCATGCCAAGCATCTCTAAAACCAACCATCTTGATAAGGCCATAGTGGCCATGTATTGACTTGGAAATGTGGTGCATGGCTAGTTTGACCATGTTCCCCTATCTCGTGTCTTTTTGTAATTTTGCAAACCTTAAACGATGGAAAGGATTATCAAAGTGGGCCTGGGCCATCCATTTTTTAAAAGATTCATTAAATTAAGGTTAGAATAAAATAAAAAAGACTTAACATAACTATGATCTATATGTTTTGTAAAAAAACATTTTACCCTTCCTTGTCGAAATCTAATGAGTGATTGAAAGCTAGCTACCAAATCTTTATTTTAAATTTAGTTTTGACAAATTTTTTATCGTTGCATAGCTCTTTGAAATACTAAAACTAGTGTTGGCCAATTTTGAAAATTGAAAAGCTTTTTTTTGCATAGAGTGACGTGCAAAAGATGAGATCCTCTTTGAGTTTGTGTAAGGTCAAAAGATAATAGAAATGAATCAAATTGGCATGGAACATGTTATTAAGGGTGTTTGCATGGGCTAGAATTGGCATGGAAGATGAGTCTCGGTGTATTTGATTTTGGATGAAAACTGGCAAATTGAAGGTTTCTATTCACTTTTGAGTTCATCATAAGACAACTTTTCTAAAGCTAGGCCAAACATTATAGACAGTCAAAATGGGATTTATACACCTATGCCATATTTTAGAATGCCGCAATGTAAAAATGTTAAAGACTCACTCCAACCGTATATATTATTTTATAGCATGATCACTATATAAATTAAAAAAATGTTTGGAGCACTAAAAAAAGAGCACTAATGATGTGGCAGTGGACTCCGCCCACTTTCTATGCCTTATTTTTTTTTTGTTGCCATTTCCAATGCATTAATGTTATTAGTGGTGTATTTTTTAGTGGTCTAAATCATTGTTGATATAAATTAGTTTGTTTCTATCTTCTGCTCTCTCTCCCTATTGAGAATGACTCATTTCCATATTTCACCATACTCTATTTTATGGTCTCATTCTGTATCTACAACTATAATCCAAACTATTCATCACAGAGGAAAAATCGTTTATACAAAATATAAGTTTTATTGAATATCACTAGACATGCGAACAAATGAAATTACGTTTTTTAAAATAGATAATAACTATGAGTTTAGACTTAAATTACTTATTTTATAAAACAAACGTGATTTATTCATTCATTTATCGATATCTGATAAAATTATTTTTTCACATAGACATTTTTTTTATTACTTTATAAAATTTATAAAATAAATGACGTAGATTATGGATAAAATAAAAGGAAATTTCTGATCAATGGGATTAGAAAATTTGTTTTAAAAAATGATGATAAATATTAATCTTTGTTTGGTTTTGATTTTCAGAAAATAATTTTTTTTTAATTTTATTTTTTTATTTTTCGTATTTTAATATTTTCAATGAATTTTTTAATATTTTAAACAATTTTTTTAATTTTTAGAGGGTGGTCGACCGGCCGGTTGACTGGCCGGTTGACCGGTTAGGCCAAAAATTTTTTTTTTTTTTTTTTTTTGCGAATTGTCTGAACTTTTTTTTAAACTTTCTGAACTTTTTTCGGGACAACCGGGGTGGTCGACCGGCCGGTTGACCGGTTAGGCAAAATTTTTTTTTTTTTTTTTTAACGGTTTGAACTTTTTTTCCTGAACTGTTTGAATCTTTTACTAGTTGACCGGTTGGTCAACTGGCCGGTCAACCAGCCCGGTTGACCGGTGTACCTCTTTCAACGGTCAGTAACAGTGATTTGGTAAAATCTGTGTCTCGTTCTCAGTTTGATGTTTTTTTTGCTGAAATTTCATTTTGATATCAATCTGGTGCAACGATTGGAGCTTGAAAAAGTAGGTTTTTCATCAAAATTTGAATTTGATGCTGGGTTTGGTTCACCGTTGGAGATGGTCTCATAAGATAACTTTTCTAAAGCTAGGCCAAACATTATAGACAGTCAAAATGGGATTTATACACCTATGCCATATTTTAGAATGCTACAATGTAAAAATGTTAAGACTCACTCCAACAGTATATATTGGGTATGTTTAGTTTGCATTTGGGAGATGAGTTTTAGAAAAAAAAATTTAAAAAAATTGTTTGCTTTGAGTTTTTTTCAAAAAAATTTCAAAATCACTTTCTCTCTTACACATCAATCAATCACTTTTTCTCTCTCCTCTCTCCTCTCTCATTCTCAATCACTTTTTCTCTCACACACATCTACTCAAATTTTCTCAAAATATCAAATCATCCCAAACTCCCCAAAAAACAACTCTCCCAAAATATACAACCAAACAAACCAAAAAAATTTCTAAACTCTCTCCCCAATTTTTTTTTTCAAAAACAACTCTTCCAAAAACAAACCAAACAAGCCCATTATTTTATAGCATGATCACTATATAAATTAGAAAAATGTTTGGAGCACTAAAAAAAAGCACTAATGATGTGACAGTGGACCCCGTCCACTTTCTATGCCTTGTTTTTTTTTGTTGACATTTCCAATGCATTAATGTTATTAGTGGTGTATTTTTTAGTGGTCTAAATCATTGTTGATATAAATTAGTTTGTTACTATCTTCTGCTCTCTCTCCCTATTGAGAATGACTCATTTCCATATTTCACCGTACTCTATTTTATGGTCTCATTCCGAATCTACAACTATAATCCAAACTATTCATCACAGAGGAAAAATCGTTTGTACAAAATATAAATTTTATTGAATATCACTAGACATGTGAACAAATGAAATTACGTTTTTTAAAATAGATAATAACTATGAGTTTAGACTTAAATTACTTATTTTATAAAATAAAAGTGATTTATTCATTCATTTATCGATATCTGATAAAATTATTTTTCACATAGACATTTCTTTATTACTTTATAAAATTTATAAAATAAATGACTTAGATTATGGATAAAATAAAAGGAAATTTCTGATCAATGGGATTAGAAAATTTGTTTTAAAAAATGATGATAAATATTAATCTTTGTTTGGTTTTTGATTTTCAGAAAATAATTTTTTAAAAGTTTTACTTTTTTATTTTTCGTATTTTAATATTTTCAATGAATTTTTTTAATATTTTAAGTAATTTTTTTAATTTTTAGGTACACCTAACATAAATACACTTAAAAAGTATTATATTCGTGAAAAAAATCTTTAAAAAATACATTAAAATATCAAAAAATACAAAGTTTAGTATATTTTTCGTATTTTTATGTATTTATTAATTTTAAAAAATATTTTACTATTTAGATCCATATAAATAAGGTACATCTAAAAAAATAAAAAAAATTACTTAAAATTTAGAAAATATTTACTAAAAATAAAAATACGAAAAAATAAAAAAAAATTAATTTTTAAAAAACTAAATACAGAAAATTGAAACCAAACGGACTGAATAATTATGATTATAATTATAATTTTTTTTCACCTTTGGGTAAATATTTTTTTTGATATAATAAAATAAAATAGGGTGAGATACGGAGGAATGTGGCGGTATCAAGCATGTAGAGAGGGCCACAATCCTCAAACCTTAAACCCTAATATCGATTCTCTCTCCATTTCGGACCCTTCTCCTCACTCTCTCTCTCTCTCTTTCTCTCATCTTCCATCTTTGCTCTCTCTCTCCACCGATCGTCCCTCCCTCTCTCTTCCCTCTGTTTTATCTCTCTCTAAAACCTAAACCCTTTGGATCTCTGAAGCAGATGAAGCCGAAACCCCTAAACCACACACAAACCCCAAGACGAAGCAACCAGATGAACAAGACGAAGCTTGAGATTACTGATATCGTCTGAAATCCATCACACCTCTTCAAGTCCAGGTATTTATTTGATGATGGTGAATTGCTTAAAATTTGATTCAAATTGCTTGAAATCTGTTTGAAATTGCTTGATTATTGTTGTTGTTGTTGTTTTTAGTCTGTTTGTTTTTGCCAACTCTTGCCAAGGCAATGGCAGGTCATTTGGCAGCCCACTGTGGATGCTCTAAGTAATGTTCTTTGTTATACCCACCTCAGATAGTGTTGATCTCATACTAGTCATGTTAAGCCCATCAGGTGAAGCATTATTAAATGGGAATGTAGAGGTTCTGGAAATTCAGACTTTGTATGATTGAAATTAGTAACATAAACCAGTACATTATTGAGGTCTTGAAAACTTTTTGATGATTAAAAATTTATTGACCAAAAAGAATTCACCTTAAAAGAGGCGAGCCCCTTACACATTAAGTGTCTATTTGTTATTATTATTATTTTTTTTTGTCACGCGGTATACATTAATAGGGGTTATATGTTAGTTGGGAAATGAGGTAACCTTGTTAGTTGGGAAAGGAGGTAACCTTGTGTCAAACTCCGCTCCATAGGATTTGAACCTGAAACCACAAACCACAAAGTGGAGCTACACAACTATTAGGCCAAAGGCCTTGGTCAAGTACCAATGTTGTATTATAAATTATTATACGAAACCTTCCCTTTTCTCACCATAATTGTCCATTTCAATCATCAAATTCAGCTTAACTCGAGCTAGGCTTAGGCCATCTGTATGGAGGCAGATACCAACTGTTATTTCACCCAGTTGTTCCAACTAAAGCCTTTTGTATCTATGTATATGACCTTGTCTTTCTATTTCTAGTGTTGTATGCTTGAGCACTAAGAACACGGACACAAGATGTGATTTCAAAAATATGAGCACAAACATGTATAGGACATGACAATATATTTTTATATATTTTTATTTGTTATGTAGATTAATATTGCATCCACAAAAATCAAAATTAACAAAAACTAATACTAATTTAAAAAAAAAATTCATTATATTTAAATAATTAATAGATCATCCATAAACAAGCCAAAAAAGTAATAAATATTCAACATTTGACATCCATCAAAAGCATTACAGAAGAGGGGGAAAAGACTAGTGGCATGTCCCCGAAAAACAAATTAATTAAATAAAGGGACACGCTAGCTGGCGTTTCCCGTACGTGTCCGCTATGTCCTGGCTTGTCCTGTGTCCTTGGCGTGTCCGTGCTTCATTGATTGAGCCTTATCCTTTTGGGTGTTGCTAATAACTCTTTCTCTCTCCTCTTGTCTTCATAATAAGTTTGTCTTTCACGTTTATTGCATTGCTTGTTTGGAAAATTTTTACAAATTGTCTTTTACTGATGACTGGATTTCCTTTTATGATCCTTTTTTTGTCCAGGCATTAATTCAACATAGCATTTTCATTCGGTAAATTCTGTGGAAGAAGCATTTTTCATACGGTTTCCCCAAGATGGCCAATTTAGCTATAACTGGTATATTGGAAAAGGTATGATATAAAGTGGGATTTTGTTTTCATGATCAAGTTATGTAAAACCAACCTCCCCCTTTTCCAACACACACACACACACACCAAAAAAAAAAAAAAACTTTTACGCTGGTGTATGTCTTTTTCTGTTCTTCAGTGGGAAGGGTGCTTGCTATTATATCTTGACTTAGTCCAATTTTATTGTCCAGATGACTGGCAAGGATAAGGATTACAGATATATGGCTACTTCTGATTTGCTAAATGAGTTGAACAAAGAGGGATTTAAACTTGATGCCGATCTTGAGATGAAGTTGTCAAATATTGTCCTACAGCAATTGGATGATGCAGCTGGTGATGTATCTGGATTAGCTGTAAAATGGTTTGGTCCTTTTCCTTCTTTGTATCTCCCTTTCTTAACTGACCATTGATTACGCAACTTCTTTCATGGGCCATAGTATTCTTGCTCTTGCTACCTTTTTCTCTCTATAGATTTTATAGATTCATTGATAGCTCTCCTACAACCACCATTTTTTGTAGGAAGGCTTTAATAGCATTGTTGAAACATATTATTATTTTTTTGTTGGAATTGTTTCCCTGATAATGGTTTGGGATTGGGAAGATTATATACACACAAAACACACATGTTTTATTGCTTTCTACAATTACTAGTATCAATAAACATAAATTTGTTTCCTGGCGAAGTAAAAGGGCAGCAGGCAATCTGCACATGTTAATTTCAGCATATATATGTCAATGTATTTTTATCTGCTGGCATTGTTTTTGGAATAAACTATATTAGATGCTGTCTATTCATGTTATTCTTTCTTGTAAGCTAAGATTACATCTTGTGACGAGAATGGGTAGGGATGGGATCTTTCTTTGGCAATTTTTAAGTTTTTTAGAGTCTACAGAGATAAAACTATTCTCATTTCTATTGGGGACACCAAATAGCTCGTGCTAACTTTGAATATGGCATGCATGTTTGTTTGGGTTGAACATCTTTCCGGCGGAGACACTTGTCCAAACATTTGACCATGGACAATGAATTCATTGGGGAAATTATATAATAAAGGGGGTTTTGGTAAAAGTTCCTCACCATAATTTTCTTATGGGAGAAGGACACTCCAATGACTTTTAATTGATAAGGTCCATTAGTTTTTAAACTTTAATGGATAAGGTCCACATTCTAAATATTTGTAATTTTTGGGTCTAGTTTTCTTTATAATTCCCTCGCAAATATATATAGATTTCGAGAGACCTAGTCAGCTGATATCTAGGCCAAATTGATGGTCGTCTCCAGAAGCTGATATACCTCCATCATCTATGAGGTTGATGACATTGGGCCACACTGTCCAGGTCATCTCTGCCTCCACTTCCACCACAAGTAGTTGGACTACCATTTCTTCTTTCAGTTCTTCCACAAAGCCGCCACTCCTCTTCCTCACCAATTGTTGTTTTACCAGTTAGTATAGTGAAGGAGTCTTGATAATCTTGATACTTCATAAAGTAATATGGTGTAAGAGTACAGGTTTACAATTATATATAGCCTATAGGACAGGTGGTTCTATTTTGATTTTTTTAATGGGTTGTTTTTTGTGGTTCAGTTTGGGATTGAAATGTTATATATCATAGTTGTCAAATCACCATTTCTTCTTTCAGTTCTTCCACAAAGCCGCCACTCCTCTTCCTCACCAATTGTTGTTTTACCAGTTAGTATAGTGAAGGAGTCTTGATAATCTTGATACTTCATAAAGTAATATGGTGTAAGAGTACAGGTTTACAATTATATATAGCCTATAGGACAGGTAGTTCTATTTTGATTTTTTTAATGGGTTGTTTTTTGTGGTTCAGTTTGGGATTGAAATGTTATATATATATATATATATATATTTTGTTGTTAGAAACAATTTGAATATTGAAGATGGGATCTTAAATACTCGGTTCACCTAGGATGTTGGTTATTTTTCTTGTGTATCTTGCCATTTTTGTTCCTGTCTTTAGTAGTATTTTAGTTCCTTAATCTTCATCAAGTTGTTCTACTTGTTAATAATCTGGACAAGCCTCTTGTCAAATGCATTTGTAGTTTTATTTTATGATTGCTTCTGTTTATGATTTTTTTTTTACCTAATGCAACAAGGGCTTTGCTTGTTCAAAGAAAATTATCTTACTAACGGGAAGTTGTCTGAAATAGCAACTCTTTTCTTGAATTGTAATTGTTTGACTTATCATGGCATTTCAGTCTTGCTCCATTGGTGAAGAAAGTCCGTGAGCAACAAGTTGTGGAGATGACTAATAAGCTTTGTGATAAATTGCTTAATGGGAAAGATCAACATCGTGACATTGCAAGCATTGCTTTGAAGACAATTATTTCTGAAGTCCCTAGCTCATCTGTTGCACAATCTATTCTTGTTTCCATCTCTCCACAATTGATAAAAGGAGTAACTGGCCTGGTGAGTTCTTAAAAACTATAGTTTAATGGAAAGCTTGGTGGAATTCAGAAATGAAGTGAGCTAGGTTTGCAATACATTTTCTTTCCTCTATCAAGATGATAGTAGATATTATTTGTTCTGATAGAAAGTCAATATGCATGATAAGTAGACACAGTTGAGCAGTCAAATGGACCTGTTTTATGTTTTCTGTGTGGGACTGACTGATATGGATGACTTATAATCTCACAGGAGGAATGGAACACCTACAGCCTAGCTGTTATAGAAAAAGTTTGTGCATGAATTAGGATTAGCTGGTCTATGTTATCTAGAACACAGTTCGTTTCAGTGTGTGGAAGTAGGAACGGAAACGTGGTACATGACATTTACATGACATGCCATAAATTGTGGTATGATAAAAGTATGCTTGTATGGATTACATTTTGAGAATATAATGTATTTCTAAACGTGAGGACAAAGTCCTTTCAAGCATTAAATATTGAATAAAACATAGTTTGTTACTTTTCAAATTTGTAATGTAAAAATACATTTTTTGGAGCATTATGACCTTTTTTTTTCTTTGTACATTTTGTTCTGCAAAAACTACACCATCTTTTACATTTTAGTTAATATTTTTGTTTTTTTGTTCGTTCAAGGAAAACGTTATGGAAATAAATAGGAGAAACTTTGGGAATCATTTTGGATCACTAAAAATTCACCATTTTGAAATGAAGGTTTACCACGTTTTTAATGTGTATTCTTAAACTTAAATTGCTAGGTTATGTATTAGCATTTTTTGGTAGCATAGGCTGCTCAGCTACTCTTTTGGCTCTAAACTGAAATTATTTTAATCAAAGTATGCCTCCCTAGATATACGATGAAAAATGGAAAGGGGGCATTTTCTGAAATGGAGAAAGTTGTCATTGTACCCAACTCTGGAGTCTTCAAATAGACAATAAGATGAAGTAGTGTTCTGTGCACCGGACATGGTAAAAAGAATTGATGTAGTGGGAGGCAATTTTGTAGTGCCATGCTATTGATCCATATATCGATCTTGCATATGATGTATTAGTTAATCATACTTTTTTGTATCTGTCTGAGAGTTCACTATAGGGGTGAGTTAAATGAATTATATAAGGAAGAAAACGGGTTAGAAGTGGCAAATTGTAGTATTCTAGAAATTGTTGTAGACAGATGGAAACCTTGGAGTCCTTTGATATGAAGATGTTTATTATGATAAAACTTTAAAACAAAAAGAACTTGAGGCTGTGGTAAGTTTGTCACTAACTCTGGTTAATGCGTAAACCAATGGATTTACATTTAGGCAGTGAAACATCTGGAAATATCATTTAGATTATTATTTTAAAAAAGAGGTGCAAACGATTTATGGAAGTGGAAATGAAGCCAAAAATATAATTTATTTTGCTTTACTTTGGGTTCCGTGTGAGGACTATCATGAAATATAATTTTTCAAAGCCTAAGAAGCTCTGTAGGTATATGAAGCACATCTTTTTGTAAATGCACTCTGGCTGGGGATAATCGCTTCATTATATTGAAAGAGCAAGAACAGCCCTTGAAGTTGTACTTTTTTTTTTTTAACAGGGAATGAGTACAGAGATAAAGTGCGAATGCCTTGATATTTTGTGCGATATTCTTCATAAATATGGGAATCTGATGGCATCAGACCATGAGCTGATATTAGGTGCATTATTGCCCCTGTTGAGTTCCAACCAAGCTAGTGTCAGAAAGAAGACTGTTTCATGTATTGGTAAGGCTAAGGATATGGAGTTCGAGTGTAACCAAACTTGTTGAATGGTATTATTTTGCAAGGAGAGAGGAGGGGAGTTGTGGGTGGGGGAACACTTCGTCTAAATTCTGGGATAAATTTTTTGGGACATTTGTGAATACAGAAATTTTACTAATGCTTTTCGTCTCCCTTCAGCATCTCTGGCCTCTAGCTTATCGGATGATTTGTTGGCAAAAGCAACAGTTGAAGTTGTTCGGCTGTTGAAAAATAAGGGAACAAAACCTGAAATGACCCGTACAAACATTCAGATGATTGGGGCTCTGAGGTAATTTTTTAAAATTCTATTTGATGGTTTAAGTCTCTCTCTCTCTCTCTCTCTCTCAGTGATTGAATATGAAGATGAGGTTCTTGTTGGACTGTTTTATTGAATAGGCATCCCTGTAGATCATGTACTTTTCATGCTGCATCTGTATGGTCGTTTGACTGTATGTGTGGAGACGAAACATTTGAGCTCCACTATCACTCCCCTCTCCTTTCTTTCCTTTTGATGTTTGTTTATTTATATATTTTTTATATTTGGTCTTTGTTGAGAAACCATTATGTTTAACAAGCCATGGGATTGTTGTGTCTTAGCCGTGCTGTTGGATATCGTTTTGGTCCCCATCTTGGAGATACTGTTCCTGTACTGATTAACTATTGCACGAGTGCATCAGAGAATGATGAGGAGCTTCGTGAGTATGGTTTTCAGGTATTGCTTGTGTGAATTATTTCTTTTGATTCATCTTGTTATATTCCCTTTTGTTTCAATCTTCCAACTGGTACATGTGCTTATTTGGATTGCAGGCACTGGAGAGCTTTCTACTCAGGTGTCCCAGGGATATATCTTCGTACTGTGACGCAATTCTTCATCTTACCCTAGAATATCTTAGTTATGATCCTAATTTCACTGATAACATGGAGGAAGATACTGATGATGAGAGTCATGAGGAGGAGGAAGATGAGTATGTGGTTGTTCCCTTATTTGTCATAGCATGCTGAGAATGAATTATGTGCATGATATAGATCTCACCAATACCTAAATACTTGATATAGTTCTCACTTATATCTGAATACTTGATGACCTTGTAGTGAGAGTGCAAATGAATATACAGATGATGAGGATATCAGCTGGAAAGTTAGAAGAGCTGCTGCTAAATGCTTAGATGCATTGATTGTTTCCCGTCCTGAGTTGCTTTCAAAGCTATATGATGAGGTATATATTTGCAAGTGTTATTGAGCCTTGTATTCTCTGCAGCCTTTGATTTTATTTTCTGCACTTATTGGTCTCTGTTTGGATATTATGTACAGTATGTCTGTCTTGAGTTGAAATCATTAATGTCACCAAAATGTGTTTTTGAATTGGGAGTGAGATTTTGAAATTTTGTTAAACAGAAGTCAAAAGCAGAATTGTTTTCAGTTGCTATTTTCAGCTTCTTCCATGTATGTTGATGAATAAATTCAATTAGAAAATGTGGATTTACTTATCACAACAAATTTGTAATTGTACAGGCCTGTCCAAAGTTGATAGATAGGTTTAAAGAAAGGGAAGAAAACGTTAAGGTAAGGCTAAAACGATACTTTTATGTTTACATCTTAGATAGTTTCATGGTCGTTTTGTTGCATTTTCATAATTTCTCCCTTTTCAATTTTGGTGCTGCAGATGGATGTGTTCAATACATTCATCGAGTTACTTCGCCAGACGGGAAATGTCACAAAAGGCCAGATAGATATAAATGAAACGAGGCAAGATTTTTTTGGTTTATGTTTCTTAATTTCTAGATCTTGTTAAATTCTTTCTTCCTTCTACTTCTTTCATCATCTTCATCATCATCATCATCATCTCACATTATGACTGTTTTATATACTGTTAAAAAATGAGGGGATTCGAAATGTAAAATAACCTAGATTCATTATTGTAAATTTTACAGGACTTCCACAGTGGAAAATATGGTCTAATTGTACTGAGATGTCCTAGAATTACTGGTTTGTTTTAGAAACATTACCCCTTTTAGATAAGCGGCACAGACATGGACATGTAAAACTGACCCTGCAAATTGTAAAGAGTAGGACAAAACCACAGAAAGGATGCAATTTATTTATAAGTTTATTAACTATAAGTACAAATAACTTCTGTTAAATTTTCAAGATTCATATGTCCAGTAACTGAACAGAAGCCATGTGCTATAATTATTGTATTGTATACTACTATTACTCTAATTTTTGTCTTTACAATTATATTCTCTCTCTTCGATTATATTCTTGTCTTATGCTAAGAACTGTCCATTGGATGCTGCACTGGTGTCTAGTGGTGCTCATGTATGCAACATCATATTCTCTTCAAATAAAGAAGAAAGTGTTGAGCAAAAATTGATTGTGTTGATCTTGTTTCCGAGGAGTGTTAGACAGGGCTCTTATTATTGTGTGTTTAACTGTTTGTGCTACATAACTCATTTTCAAAAGTTTCTGAAATATGTCATTCAAAAGTCCAACACAGTTAATTTTTTTTTTCTTTTTTTTCTTCTGTCGAGTGTCTAAAATTGTGAAATATTTTTTTGAATTAGACGCATCCATAAAGTGTGTAACCTGTGTTTAGGGGTGTCTGCTATTTTTTGATGTCCAAAACATGTCCAAAACACCTTTGTGTAATTGTTGATGCTTCTTGCATAGGTTGCTGCAACTTCCTCCAGTGCTCTTTGCTAACAAGAACACATGGAGAGAAGGGGAATGAAAAGTTGAACAATTTGAAGGGAATACAAAGAAGTCGAGAGAAAGTAGGGACGGGCAGAGAAATAGGAGAGGAAGAGGAGACAAGTGAAGAGGCAAAATAGTTAGATGAGAAAAAGTGAGAAGACAAAAGGGGGAAAGAAATGAGGGATGGAAGAAACAACCAAAAGACAGGGTGAAAGGAACCAAATGAGAGGAGAGAACGATTATGCTGGAGAAGATTATGTGTGTGTGTGTATATAGAGAGAGAGAGAACCTTAGAATATTCTGAAACATCCTAAAATAAAACCTAAAAAAAGAAGAAGAAAAGAAAATACCTATCTCCACATCAACTGGGTTTCATCAGACAGATGTTATAAACTTATTGTCACTGTTACTTAACCATTATTAAACCCAACAATATTACTCCCTCAGTTCCAAATTGTTTGTGCTGCACAAAAAAATGAGAACTTAAAAATAATGTATTCTCGTACCAAAATTTTTAAATTTTTTTCACCAATTAAAAGATCTCTTTAAGTCCTTTTAATTTGTGAAAAAAAATTGAAAATTTTGACACTAGAATACATTATTTTTAAGTTCTCGTTTTCCATGCCAGACAAACAATTTGGGACAGGTAGTATCTGCTCTTGTTGTTAATTCCAGGGTGGAACTCATTGATTAGGTACTTGATGGCTGCCATGTTTGCGATGGTGTTTAGGGTGAGGGTATTGATGATGCTGGACAACTAATCTGGTTGATATCTGATGTGGTGGATGACCATGTACAATTTCATTGAAAGAGTTTGTACATAGGATAAAAAAGTTCTGCAATTTGTTTCTTGTCTATAAGTTAATTTAATTCCATGAAAACTAGTGCATACAATCGTGCATGCATAGAAAATCCTTCAGCTGGTTAGAAATGTAGAAGATGTTGTTTAGCTTCATACTGATGCATGGTTTATTGTTTTGAATGTTTTTTAATTTCTCTGACTATTAAAAGGCTTTATTTTACATAGATGAAATAATTGAATGCACTTGCTTGTTTATTGTTTGAGTCAATTTGTTTTCTGATAGCTGCTTCATCCGTTTCACTATTGATTAGTAGGAAGTAACACTAAATTATTGGTATCTTACGCAGTCCAAGATGGTTATTGAAACAAGAAGTACCCAAGATTGTTAGATCTATCACGAAGCAGTTGCGTGAGAAATCTATTAAGACAAAGGTACGAATATGCTCATATGTTATGGTGCTGCTGATATTTGACTTTGACATTTCCACAATTTGTGATGTCTTCTTCGTCTGCAGGTTGGTGCATTTTCAGTTTTGAAAGAACTTGTTGTTGTCTTGCCTGATTGCCTTGCAGATCATATTGGATCTCTCATTCCTGGAATTGAAAAAGCATTATGTGTGAGTAAAATTCTTTAGTGATGTTAATATTAACCTGTATGAAATTTTTCTTCTATGTATATAATGCACTTTTTTGTTCGTGCATATACTAATGCTATGGGTTTCCCCCTTCTTTTTTTCCTGTTATGTTTTCTAGGACAAATCTGCTACCTCAAATTTGAAGATTGAGGCTCTTGTATTTACAAGACTAGTATTAGCTTCCCATTCGCCTTCTGTTTTCCACCCTTATATTAAGGTAACATTGTTAAACTTGTTCTCCATTGATTGGTAGTTTTCTAAGGCAGGATAAATGCATGTATGGAAGTGTTGGACTCGGGTATGTGTATTGGGTGCAGTTAACTGTCTTCTTGAGTGTTGAATTTTGGTAATTCCTATATCCAAGGACATTGCTAGATATTTATATGTTTTTTTCATTTTTTATTGTAAAGTGGTGATTACAAATGTAATCTAGAGCCTTTAAATGCATATTTTGGGTAAGCATCGAGCGTCGCTCGATAGTACGAACGAGTGCATCTGCCCAGCTAGAAATTTCAGCAGAATAATGAATGGAGACTGGGGGCCATTGCTTTGTGAACTGATAAAGACTCAAGAATGTCAAGCGTGAAATGTTGGTTTGAGTATTCTGTACCTAGTCCAACTCTCCCAACTACCCACTTTGATAGGACTGACAATAGTCGATGGCCTTTATTGATGATCAGAAGCTGATCAAAGCTGTGGAAGCTTTTGAAATAAATTGCTTGGTTATTTACATGGTAGTTGCATGTGGATATAGCATGTATTCTTGTTTGGGAACTGAGAATGCCTCCTTCTAGTGTCTTGTAAAAAGAGAGTGCCTCTTTCCAAGTGACCTCAATGGTTGTGTTTATTTGTGTTTACCTTTGGCGTAGGGCCTACATGGCAATTTTGAACTCTTTGGTTTTTCCCTTTCTTTTGTAAGCCTTGAAGGGGCAGCAATCCAATGACCCATATAACTTTTGGAAAATGCTGTCTACAATCACTTATTTGATAGGTTTATCTTAGAAGACCCTATCTATGATTGGTTTGAGAAGATATTAAGAGAAGAACAATGTCTTGTTGAAATATGGCAGTAACTGATGAGTACTGAGGACTAAAGGTTGCTGTATTGTTGGAACATCTCCTGGGGAAGTTGGACAGCTTTTAATCAAGCAATAGTGGTAGTAACAAAAAAGATGGAGAATATGATGTTCTAATTAACTGGACTCTTCAAGTGTATTCTCAATTTGCCCTAGTCTTTTTTATGTGCAGAGTATTTTTTATATACCTTGTAAATTTCTACATGAGTTGCGTAAGTAAAACCCCTTAAAAAAACACACTCCTGTTGGATTACGTAATGAAGTGCTTAAAACTGAGTGTATTTAGGACCTGTTTAGTGTAGCTTCTCTTAGTTACAAGTCCTTCCTGAAAGATGGGACTCTTAAAATATGACTTTTATCGTGACTTAGAAAAAGGATGTTGGTGAATACTTATATGAAAGTCCTGCAAAATCAAGAAGTGTTTATATAGAGTTATGTTTGGTGGCAACATTTTAGACGTACCAAATAACTTCAATTAACAATATTGTTCATTATCATTACACCAACCTCCCTTTTAACAATAAGCCCCGTATATTTGGCATAATTACACCGACCTCCGGTTTAGCAAGGCTAAAGAGACCGGAACCAACACAGATGGTTTGTATACACAAAGATAAACAAGGGTAAAATATACATTTTAGTATAAAAGAGATAATCATTTTCCCGTCCATACAACTAACTAATTATTTATGAAAAGAGGACTAAATACATTAATTAAAACCCTAAGGAAGTTGTGTGTAATTATGTCAAACTTGTAGGACTTGATGTATTTTCTCCAAACTTCAAGAAAAGTTACATTAATTTTCCCTATATTTTTTTTACTAGATTGATTCTAAAATAGTAGACAAAAATATATAGTCTTAAATTTAAAATAAAAAAAAATTATATTAGTTTTAAAATTCTGTTTTGCGTACTTTTTTGAGTCAGCTGGATGGAATGACACAAGGGATTAAAAAATGTCATCACACTCCTTAGTGGAAATAATGTTAAATTGTGTTACTAATTCTTTATTAAACAAGTTATCCTTGTTAACTTCATGTTATGCAGGTTCAACATTAACCTGACCAGTTTAATATTCATGCAAAAAATGGTTAACTATAATGTGTTAACTTCATGTACGGTTTGAGTTGTGTTATCTTGTAGTGTTGAAATTCCCACTCTTAGATATATTGTTGTGTCACAAATAACGTACACATTTATATGTTAGGACTTGTAAATATAATAAAATAGGGAGTATTATGAGCAATTTATTTGAAACAATGAGGATATAATAAAAAATGAAGAGAATATCACTTGAGGGACTGGTTGACTTCGCGAGAAGTGGATTTGGAAGCCAACTTGAGTGGCTTTTTTGAAACCGACTTTCTACAGCTGTGACTTTGGATGGAATGCCTTTTGATTACTTTCACCAAGTGGAACAAAGAAATTCAAAAGGACTTAAATAGCTTGGTTCAAAAGTTCTGCCTAACGATACCTTAGTGATTTTGTGATTGAGTGTATTTGGTAACGTAATAGTCACCTATGGCTTAGATCTGAAATTGACGATGGGTTTTAGGTTATGGTGAGAGAAAACCTTACATTTCACTGAATGCTAAATATACTGAATGGACGGTAGTCTTTGAAATTCTAAGAGCACGGACACGGATATGGATGTAGACATGAACACAGATGTGGATACGGGACACGACGATTTCAAAAAAATGGGGACACAGACACAACATGGACACAACAACAAAATATGTTTTCATATATTTTTATTTGCTATCTAGATTAACATTACATC
Source organism: Camellia sinensis (assembly GCF_004153795.1). Lineage (NCBI taxonomy): Eukaryota > Viridiplantae > Streptophyta > Magnoliopsida > Ericales > Theaceae > Camellia > Camellia sinensis. The sequence continues at coordinate 2,717,141 of NW_021025471.1, read as the reverse complement.
CCAAAACAATCAATATTAACAAAAACTAACTCTAATTCTATTTTTTTTTTATTTAAAAAAAAGCATTTTTTAGTTAATATTTTTAAATTAACAGTTACTGTTTATATCTTTTTTTATGGATGATCTATTAAGTATTTAAATATAAAAAAATAATAAATATTCAACATTTATTCAACATTCAACATTCATCAAAAGTATTAAATAAAATGGGGGAAAAGACAAATTGGCATGTCCCTGTGTGTCCTTGAAGTTGTCTCCTGAAAATAGTTTAATTAAATAAGGGACACGCCATGTGGTGTGTACCATATATGTCCCCAAAGTGTCCTCGTGTCCCCGAAGTGTCCGTGTGTACGACACGGCGGCACTTGTTTTGAAGTGTCAGTGCTTTATAGCCGAAATTATAATCTTAACTGAAAATAAATCTTCAAAATTTTCTACTCTAAAAATTTGGTTGTTAAATATTTCAGCTGTAGTAATTCTGTAATCTGTACTAAAATTTTTAGCACTCAACTTTTAGTTTCATCAACCAGGACATAGCACCACTTGAAGTTTTGGGAAAGGAAGTCTCTACATAAAGCTGATGCCAAATCAGTCCAAGAGAAAAAATAATTGTCAAATGGGATCAAAGCAGTAATTCTTGAAAAAAGTTCTTTTAAGGTTTTGTACAAAAGAAATAGAAAATTTTTAAAAATAAAGAAACTTTGCACAAGAAGGTTTTGTAAATTTAAATTACAAATTCTATGTATATTTGAAAGATTTGAATCCCCAAATAAATCCTTGTCTGGATTATCTTTCAACTTCAATAAACATCCCTAATAAGCCCAATTTATTTCTTTCATTTTAATAAGCTTTACATCAGTTTAGCTTCATTGATTTATATGATTTATCTTCATCCTAATATAATTTCCATTTGTAAAACCTGACTACATATTGCTAATTCTGTAATTATTGTTTATACCTAATGTTTGTTCAGGCTCTTTCTTCTCCTGTCTTATCTGCTGTTGGTGAGCGCTATTACAAAGTTACAGCTGAAGCGTTAAGAGTATGTGGGGAACTTGTTCGTGTTGTACGGCCAAATATTGAAGTGAGATTGCTTTTACTTTCTTTTAAAACTTGGGAGATATTATCAGACCATTTTCCGAGGCACTAATGGATTTGTTGCTTAGGGTTATTGTTTTGATTTTAAGCCATATGTTCATCCGATATATAATGCCATCATGTCACGCTTGACGAATCAAGATCAAGATCAGGTTGGCTGAGTTCCTTGTAAAATTGTTACCTTGTGCAACATGCAATTGTACTGTCTTACACTTCATCTTCTGCAGGAGGTTAAGGAGTGTGCAATTTCTTGCATGGGACTTGTAGTTTCAACATTTGGTGATAACCTCAGAGCAGAACTACCGGCATGCCTTCCTGTTCTTGTTGATCGGATGGGTAATGAAATTACCAGACTTACAGCTGTGAAGGTTGGTCTCAAAGTCTTACAGTTGGGAGTCTATTTTGGGAATGCATTTTCTCTACTTAATTGAAGTCTTGTGTCAGAATGTTCCAAGTGGACTGATAATTTACCTCATTAAAGTCATGACATTTGATTTACTTTAATAACTGAAGTGGGTTCTTTTCCTTCATGTATTGTTTATCTCAAGGATAATACCTATATTATTGCATCTTTTATCTGTCTTGAGAGCACATATTAGAATTTTTAGTCCTACTTGAAGCTAAAAATTGCTGTGGTGTTCTTATGGGTAGGTAGAAATGTTCCGCAGATGCTCTGAAACATAATTAATGATTTCATGAAACAGGAATGATGTTTATAAATAATTTATTGCTGTGATGAGCTAATTGCAAACTTACAAATCTTTTATGGTGCTCCAGATTTGTCAGAGTACAAGTTTGTTTCTTCTCTTTGATGTCTGTTTGTCATGAAGAATTTTTCTTAGTCTTTTATATTGTAGAGTGAAAAAGAATTTTGGTTAGTTTTGTTCCTCCTGCATCTACCTTGAGATGGATTTGGCGGGTGAGAGTTGGTGGAATATTGTACTTGTTGGCAAGCACAATAAGTTAATTACTAGTAGAAAATAAATGAATAAAATAAAAAAAATTAAAATTATAGTCAATTACTGTCTTTACTTGTAGGCAAAAAGTATTATATATAAATATATATGCTTTTGGCTACTTTATGATTTTCACCGCTGCACCTCCGAAAATCATACTTCTTGGTTGCCTTCTTACTGGTTGGGAGCCTGGTAGGTCAAGTTGGATTCTACAAAGTGGGGGTTGATAACAACTGTATCTTTTCTTGATAAAAGCTGGACTTTGAATTTTTACTTTGACATTTGGTAAACATAAGAATAATTTTATTATGAATCCCCAATCCCCCCTCATTTTTTTTATTTTTAAAGTTGGTATGATAAACAGATTTGACTTAGCCAATGTTCCATTTTGTTGATTAAGTTATAACGTACGTGTTTTTCTGTAATTTTAACTTTTTCCTGCTATGCAGATCCATGGATTTCATCTTTGTTGATATAAACTGAGCCTTTTCATTGAGTATTTGATATATAGTGTATATAATTGTGTAAGACTGCTAAATCCAGATGTTTGATACCAGGCTTTTGCTGTTATTGCTGCTTCTTCATTGCGGATAGACCTTTCATGCGTTCTAGAGCATGTTATTGCGGAGTTAACTGCATTCTTACGGAAGGTATGAGCATTATTATTTTATTCTTATAATATTGTTATTCATCAAGAGAATTATTTATCTTCTTTCATATTAAAGGAGCAAGTTTCTGATTTTCTTGCTTCTTGTTGAGAACAGGCTAATCGGGCATTGAGACAGGCAACATTGGGAACGTTGAATTCTCTAATTGTTGCTTATGGTGATAAAATTGGTTCAGCTGCTTATGAAGTCATTATTGTGGAGCTTTCGACTCTGATAAGGTTTCCCTTACAGTCGTTTTTTTGCTATGTTTCCTTATGTAGTCATTTCTTCACTAACCTATTTCTGTATTGTTTTGAATCGTCTCATAGTTTGCTGTATTATGATTTACTTATGCTTTCTAAAATATGTTCTGAATGCTAACTCTACTCTTATATTTTTTATGCACATCAGTGATACAGACTTGCACATGACAGCTCTAGCCCTGGAACTCGGCCGCACCTTGATGGCTGACAAGAGGTCAATCCCAAACGTTGGTTTGACTGTTAGAAATAAAGTGCTTCCTCAAGCACTGACATTAATAAGAAGCTCATTGCTCCAGGGGCAAGCCCTTTCGGTACTAACTTTGGCCTTTTATTGGATTCTGATGTTTGGTCTAGGTTTGCTTCATATGAAACCTCTTCTTTTGGGTACTGCAGGCTCTCCAAAGATTTTTTGCTGCCTTGGTTTATTCGGCAAACACAAGTTTTGATGCTTTGCTAGACTCTCTTCTTTCAACTGCTAAACCATCTCCCCAGTCTGGAGGTGTTGCAAAACAGGCATTGTTTTCCATAGCTCAATGTGTAGCGGTTCTTTGCCTTGCTGCTGGTGATCAGAAATGTTCGCCTACAGTAAAAATGCTTACAGACATCCTGAAAGATGATAGCAGTACCAATTCGGTAAGGTTTTATTTTGAATCACTTTTTGTCACTAAATCAGCTGTTTGTCATTTGCTTTGTTGTGTATACGAGGTTGCTATAAAACTAGCAAGTTTACTTCGTCACATGGTTAGTACATGTGTAAATTTATTTTATTGAGGGAAATTGTATTACTGATATTAGCTACTGACTAATCCTTACATCAATTTGATTTGGAGCTTCGTGTGTTCTTGATGTTTGGTATACTTCATGTGTTGCTTATGTCATGGATTTTGAGCAAATCTCATCAGTAGTTATACTCCAAACTAAAAAGGGAGATGCTGTGTGGATACCTTTTTTTTTGGGTTATGTATTAAGAAATATTATCAATAGTAGCCAAGGTTGTTAAATTGGGATCCTAGGTAGGATCGGTGAGAGGGTCTCGTGGATCAGATCAAGGATCGTAAGATCCTACTTTCTATTAAAAAAAAGGTTAAAAATACAAATTAGAATGATACATATTAAAAATAAGGTGAAAAATCACAAAATCTACGATCCTATACGATCTTGCACGATCCCATACTATCCTACTTGCGATGCTGTTATAACATCGATCCTACAACGATCTGGATCGTTTTAGCAATGTAGGATCGTACAATCTTGCGATCCAAATCGTGATTTTAATAACCATGATAGTAGCACCAAGGAGTTGCAACCCCGTACACCAAAGGATATCATCTATACACCAAAAAGCTATTCATAGGTCTATAAATTCAAAAATTGGGTTAAGGACGGATTGATCAGCTCCAAGAACCAACTAAACAAAACTGACACAAATTTACTCTCAATTATCAAAATAGGCACACCCCACTGGGCTCCAAACATAAAGGCCTTTTTTGGTTTGTCTCTTGAGAGAGAATTTTTGAGAAAAAATTTCAACATTTGGTTTTGTTGAAAATTTTTGAAAAAAAATCTGAAATCACTTCTCTCTACTCCCAAAACCATTTTCAAAACATACAACCGAACAAATTTTCAAATTTTGCGAACTCTTCCTAGAAAATTATTTTTTTAAATTGTTTCACAAATACAAACCAAACATGGCCAAAGAGAAGAAATGGCCAAAAGTCCTACTCCACATTACAGTGGATGAGAGGATGACTGACCTTTTTCTCATAAGCCAATTAACATGCATTTGCCTCTTAACCAAATTATCAATAGCAAGGATCTTGCCATGCGTTGCATACAACAAAGAAGGCAATGACTGTGGTTCTTAGATCTGAGTTATGTTTGGTGGCGCAAGTGCAAATTTAGTTCTAGCAATATTTTTTGGTCTGTATCAGTGTATATTTCAACATTTCACTTGTCTATCCTATTGAAATTTTGACAAAATTGTTAGGTTGGGTACTTCTAGAAATGGTTAGGTGACTTTTGTGTATTGATACGCGGAGGCTGTTTGGCATAGTTGTCAGAAAACAGTTCTCAGCCACATTTTTTTCTGAACTTTTTGAGAGTGCAGAGTTTTTGGTCATTTTAGTGCTCATGTAAACACAACAGAAAAAAATGTTCTGCTGTCCTGAAAACCAAACAAAATCTTTTGGGTCCCTCCCTCCTTACTCTACGAATAGAAATCTGTTTTTAAAAACTGTTAAACACAACCAAGTATTCTAACCAGAGCTGGAACTACTAAGATTTATTACAATTTTCAGTTGGAAAATTGCTTCTACATTGCGTATTTTTCTTGTGTTTTATGACCGTAGCTACATTTTTTGCCTCAAAGCCTTTAATGGTCCTTATTTATGTTCCAGCTATTGCTTTCTTGATCATTTGACATATCTTGTCAGCAGGCATAGGAATGAGAAATTAATTTGATGTGCTATATCTTGATTTTTGTATGTTTATTTCCAAATACATTCTCTGATGAAAATTATTTTGTTATATATGCCAATGTACATGGTACTAGTTACTATAGCTCTCGTCATTAATTTTTTTTTCTTTCTTCAGAGTTACTTTTTTCCTTAATAAATAAAATAAGATTTGATTCCTCTATTTAGTAAACAGATTATATATATATTTATTTATTCCCAACTTTTCTGGTTTTTGCTGCTTTCCTACCTTCTTCACAACAGTGCTTTTTGTAACTCTAATTTTTTGTTTTAGGCTAAGCAACACCTTGCATTGCTATGTTTGGGAGAGATCGGGAGAAGAAAAGATCTAAGCTCACATGCACATATAGAGAATATTGTTATTGAGTCTTTCCAATCTCCTTTTGAAGAGATCAAGTCTGCTGCATCTTATGCTCTTGGAAATATTGCTGTTGGTAACCTGTCGAAGTATTTACCATTTATTTTGGACCAAATTGATAACCAGCAAAAGAAGCAATATCTACTGCTTCATTCATTGAAAGAGGTATGTTCATTCAACTAAAAGATCCTTTCAGAGTTCAATTTTATCTTCCGAATCAATATTAGCTTCAACATTCTCCCTCCTGTGATGAACATGTCCACACTTTTGCAGGTTATAGTGAGGCAGTCTGTGGATAAAGCTGAGTTTCAAGATTCTAGTGTTGAGAAGATACTCAATTTGCTTTTCAACCACTGTGAAAGTGAGGAAGAGGGTGTCCGTAATGTGGTTGCCGAGTGTCTGGGTAAAATTGCACTTATTGAACCTGCAAAACTTATTCCTGCACTAAAGGTATAGTGTGCCAAAGGCAATATGGCTTTTTGCATGTTCCCTTTGCATTTAAGAGGATATGTTAGGGTAATGCTTGCTTATATTATAACCTTGCAGGATCGTACAAACAGTCAGGCTGCATTCACTAGAGCAACAGTTGTAATTGCTGTAAAATATTCAATAGTTGAGCGGCCGGAGAAAATAGATGAGATTATATACCCTGAGATCTCATCATTTTTGACACTTATTAAGGATCATGACCGGGTAATTTTGAAATTTAAGAAACATTGTTTCCAAATTGCTACATTGTTCAATTTTACTTTCTTCTTCTTCTTATTATTATTATTATTATTTAATATGCAATATATATGGTGGTTATGTGTATACTGGTGGGGTGATTTGGTGTCTACCATGGATTCTTTATTTTTTAACTTGTTATCATTTTGTTAAACTTTCTATTTATTTATTTTTGTGATGATTATGCAGCATGTTAGGCGTGCAGCTGTCTTGGCTCTAAGTACAGCAGCTCACAATAAACCAAATCTCATTAAGGGCCTTCTTCCTGAATTATTGCCACTTCTTTATGATCAGACTATTGTCAAGGTAACTAATCCTTTGTCTGTTAGCTTTGTTTCCTTAAAAGGTGACTTTGCTTTGATGCAGATCTATGATGTTCGCTATGAATCAGATTTCCTTATGGAATGACATACATGATTGTATACAAAGCACATGGATGCATTGCAAAATCTGATGCAATATAGATTGTACTTGCTCATTGGTTTATATTTTATCTTGTTATTGTTACATTGGTATAGCACTAACAGCTTTTTCAATGCTGAATACTAATGATAAAACGTATCTAACCTATGTACTAATTGCTGTAAAATGGAACATTTTAACATCTATTAATTGATGACTCCAGATTGCATGGCGCCATTTGGCAGTTAAGTTTCCTATATTATGTCATTGGAAAAGAGACTAAATACTATCTGGGAATGTTTTGTTTTGTTTTTTATTTTTATTTCTCCAAATACTATCTAGGAATGTTTTGGCACGTTCTTGACAAGGCCAAAAATTCTTATTCAAACAGTTTAGGAGCTCCAGGTTGCCTTTATTGTGATATCTTCTCCCTCTCTCTCTCTTTCTCTCTCTCTCTCTCTCAATCTTCTCTTCATAAAGAAACCAAGTCGCCTTTCTCGTGATTCTATACCATGCCTCTAAATTGAATTTTTGTTCCAAAATATTACCCAATCAAGTCTTTCATTGTTATTCCTTTCCTGTTACCCTTGGACTTCAATTTTTTGGATAAGCATACCTCCTGGTCTTTAATTGAACTCTTAAACCTAAAAAATTGTTTGTATCCAGAGACTTCTAGCAGCTTGTATCTGTAAATCCAGAAACTGATCACTTGGTTAATCAAAGAATTCCGTCCATTTCCCTTGTGAATCCTTGTACTTTTTCCTTTCTCTTTTTAGGTTCCGGATAATGTAGTCAGTGGAGGTTTCAACGTGAAGAATCAAAGGTCAACTGCAATGAAACATGGATCAAGGCCAACATTATGCAAAATGTAGTTTTAGGGCTGATGGATGTGATTTTTACCAAGACATGCTTGAATTCTACAAGCTATTGTACTCCAAACAAAGCCCTAGAGATTTGAGATAAGTATCCAAGAAAGTACCAATTCTGGGGTTTTATTATCCAAAAACCTCCTTGCAAGGGAGTTCTTCCTTTATATATAGACTTGCTAGTTGCACAAATGGTGAAGTGCTTCAAAATTTTCTTTTTTTAAAAAAAAAACTACAAATGACTAGCGAGGCGATAAGTTGCATACATTCAGCCATTCAATAACAATCGCATGAAAGTGGCCTACCTGCAAGGCTGCAACTACACAAGAAAGTGCCAATAGGCTGTACTAGGCACTTTACTCACAAGTGGCTCACATATAGGCCAATCAAAGATGATTGGCCTATATGAGCAGCCAAAGATGACTGGCTTATATGCAGCCACCTTTTGAGGAGGTTACCTCAAAACTAAGAAACCATTTTAAAAAAAAATATGGATAATTACCAGCAGGTCATATTGTTTGGACTTATTTACTCATAAGTCCTCTGAGTGATTTTTTATTTATTTATTTATTTATCAACGTGTTTGCCCCTCGTTTTGATAATGAGAAAATTTTGAGATTTTTTAGAATGTATTTTGTGTTTTTGGAATGATCATTTCGTATTTGTAATGATACTGAGAAATTTATCAAAATGATATATGGTTGGGACATTTTGACTTTTGTCTCTGAGTTTTTTGTTATTTGTGTTGGTTTGTATTGAAATATGATGAGTGGGACGTATAAGTAGTTGATTTTTTCCTCCTTTTGTTTTAATAAATATTTTTATAGTGACAAGTTTATCATGGAAAGTTGGAGTAGGACTCGTTGATAAATTAGTCCGGTCCACAGGACTGACTTGTAATTACCCCTTAAAAATATGCCTTTTAACCCCTAAAGTATAACATAGTCTAAAATCTAAATCCAAAAATGATATTAAATCTTACAACTTGAAGAAAATCCAGCTCCTTATAATATCTTCCCTTCTCTCCAAGAACATTTGTCCCACCAAAAGTATCTGTGAATCTTCATCACGTCATCAGAACATAAAAACCTTCATTTCCCAACGGGTGCCACATAGACAACTGATACTGCTTTGTAGTAAGTTTCGTAAAGGTTGTACTATGCCAAAAGTCTAATAGGCTGTCTCTTGAACCCCACAATCTCCTTTTCTTACCCAATCCCAATTGCTGGAGAAGGTGGTGTTTAGGTTCTTCATTTTTTTCTTAGTAAAGGGAATAATTTTACAATTAACCTCAATTGAAAGACTGAAGCTGGAAAGAAGAGAAGAGAAATAACATATTTATTTAGGGTGTTATAAAGATAAAGTAAACATTTTTGCTGATAAAAAAAGTAAATAAAACATACGTTTTTAATTTAGATATCGAGCTCCTGATGATAACTTATCGACTTTCCCTTGTTAAAAGTCAAGCTTTATGTAGCCTACTTTATTTGATTACGAAACCAAAATGTTTATTTATAGTGATTATATATGTTCAAGCTTAAATATGATTATATATGTTCACGTGAAAAGGTTCTTTCATTTGTTCACTCTTTTAAAATGTCCCAGAGTTCTCCTTTTGTTTTTTGGTAAAAAATTGATGCTTAAATATGATTAATTCCCATAAAAAGCTTCTGTGGAACCTAAGTGTATTATTCAATTTCTATCTCCGTTACCATTTTAATTTTTTCTTTAATTATTCTTTGATCATTATTTAGTTTTGACTCTCACATATTCTGATATGCATTTCTGTTGCAGAAAGAATTGATAAGAACAGTTGATCTTGGTCCTTTCAAGCACATAGTGGATGATGGGCTTGAGCTGAGGAAAGCAGCATTTGAATGTGTGGACACATTGTTAGACAGTTGTCTTGATCAAGTGAACCCTTCATCTTTCATCGTTCCATACCTTAGATCTGGTCTGGATGGTGAGTTGCTTGCTTTTTTCTCATGTTCTCCTATTTGTGAATAATGTTTGAAAACTACTGCTTTTCTTTCATGGAATAATGTATTGGTTGCTTTCTTGTATTTTCTTTTGATACCTGACTAATGGAATGCTTAATTACTTCTCCATCCTTCCCCCAAATTTGTAGCAAGGAAATGTGTAACAACTACTACTCATTTTTTCTATTTAAGGAGGCTTTTTATTTGTTTGTTTTGGTTTCTTAGTCTGTAGAGAATGTCAGATGAAATATGGGAAAGTACTTTACTGTTAGTTGATGGCTTTTTACTTGAGGAATAATTGCTTTGGCAGATATTGAGTGCCAAAAACTTACAGACTAATTTTAGATTTTGGTTTTCCCCAGATCATTATGATGTTAAAATGCCTTGCCATTTAATTCTGTCAAAACTTGCAGATAAGTGTCCTTCTGCTGTCTTGGCAGGTTAGTTTATCATTCAGTTTTACTTCATGTTGTCCACGTGCATCAAATCTTTGTTTCTTGTATTAAATTATTTTGTTTTCAGTATTAGACTCGTTGGTGGATCCTCTCCAGAAAACTATAAATTTTAGGCCAAAGCAAGATGCTGTCAAGCAAGAAGTGGATCGTAATGAAGACATGATCCGTAGTGCTCTTCGAGCAATTGCATCCCTGAATCGCATAAGGTGAGGTTTTTAAACTCTTTCATGTAAATTTTGCAAAAGCAAATTGCTATTGTTTCTCTTCTCCTGAAATTTGATAAACTAATCTTGTTGAGTAATTTAAAGCTTACAGAAAAGCTTGTATACAATCTGATTCATGGATAAAATTAGCCCCTTTTTACCATCAATCTGATAGTGTTTGGATGCTCTTGCATAGTAGTGACCTGCACTAGACGTTTTGGATGCATATCTCCTATATGAAAATGTATCTAAAAGTGAAATATGGTCTGTTAAATTTTGGGAAATTGCAATTTTCAATGTGTTTTATTTTAAATCATAGTTTATATAGATTTGCTTCAGTATGCAGTGGATGAATGTCCAAGCCATTGAAAAAAATCCTATTTATTTAAGTCCAACAGTTGGTTATGAGGCTTACTTGCACTGAACTTTGGAAAATTTTAGCGGCTTGAGGTTCAGTTGACAATTGAACAGCATGAACTTCTGGTTTGGGTTATTTTGCTAGTTGCTTTATTTACTAGAATGCTTTTAGGCTCTTTTTGGTTTAAATGAAATTAACGTGTTTTGTGCTGTATAAAGAGGCAATCCTAAAATTGATAAAACTAACCTCTACTGGCTATGTTTTTCACCAGTATGCATAACTTTAAATGAATAGAGGTTGTTCTCATTGCACTATTTGAGCTATGACATCTGTATATTCCGCACAGAGACTCCCACAGTTTCCTCAATCTTTATTCACCTATTTATTTTCATTTGGCAGTGGAGGAGATTGCAGCCATAAGTTCAAGAACCTCATGAGTGAGATAGGAAAATCTCAAACATTGTGGGACAAGTATTGTTCCATCCGAAATGAGTGATGATTATGTTGACTTGTGGCACGTGTCAAATTCCTCATCCAAAGATTGAAAAAAAGGGTTTCGTTCTTTATATGAGCCAAAAAAGAAAAAGAAAAAAGTATTTCAGATGAAAAAGGTTTTAAGTCATTCAGAGGAGGTTATAGTCAACCAAATATAGCAAGAAAGAGAATTGAAATGCTGTTCGAAGGGGACTCGTATAAAAGAAGGGGAAATTGATGGCTACGTGTGTGTTCTTGTCTAGACTGGTAATTTTCCTCTGTATAGGGTTACAATGGAGCTTTTTGCATTCCCAAAATGTCCTTTAATCTAGTTTTATGTACTCAACCTATCTTGCACTCGGGTTTTTTGGGCCCCTCATAGCCAGTGGTTGTGTTATCTGGGTTTGGATGCAGCATATTAATTCTCATTTTTGAGTATATACCATTGATTTAACAAGAAGTCACTGTAATGATCATCAAGTATGATGCTGGACATTTTTGCATTTGCGGTTTTTTTTTGTTGCATGTTTTTGTTTCGTGAATTTGTTTCTCTTTACTAGTTTTACTTGTTACAGCTGTTGGATGAGTTCATTTCAGCTTGCTTTGTTTTTGAAAAATGTTGTGTATTGTCTAGTATTTGGTACGGCAGAATACAAAAGTTTTAAAGGAAAATGTTTTTTGTGCTCGTAGGAAAATAAATTTATTTTGGTGGAAAATGTTTTGTACTTTTGTACAGTCTTACCAATGACACTTCCACTGTCTTACCACTAATGCAATTATTAGCACATTAGTTTTGAAGTGAGTTTGGAACTACAGGAAAAAAAAAAAAAAAAATTCAAAATTGTTCAGTCATAACAAACAGAATGTTATTTTCTAAAGCTAGGTTGGCTTGCAGGGGGCGGAGCCAAAAAAAGGCCTACGGGGTTGCGTGCCCCTCCTCAATTTTGAATGTTTTTTTGTTTTCGTTTTTGTTGTGGTTATATACAAAATAAATATATATATATATATATATATATATTTCTAAACATTTTTTTTAGTTAAGGATTTATTGTATTGTTCACAATAAGTAGTTATTTGATATTTTGGGAGCATTCTGTGATGTTTATGTAGTAGCCTAAACCAATAGTGTAGTTGGAAATCTTATGGATTGAATATAATTAATTCATTATTTTTAGGCAATTGACAAATTATTTAGTGTGATTTGTGATTTCGTGATTGCTCATGCGTTTAAGCAACGTCAAGTGGTATTCTAAGACTATGTAATAATTTTCATTCAAAACATATCATTTATAAGCAATAGCATTTCTTTAATATTTTTTGTCAAATAAAAATTAATTAGATTTTATAATAATTTGTGCTATAAATGACGTGTTTCTATTTTCTAAAATTAGGATTTTGATCCATAATTTTTTGTGCTAGAATTATTAACTTACATCACCATTCCATACTGAATTATTAAACACTATTATAAAATTTTCATTTGTTCTTATTAATAATGATTTTTAATTTTTTATGGGACTTAAGGCTTGGTTTGGTTTGGTTTGGTAAATTTAACTTATAAAATTATTATTATCTTAATGTTGATCGTGATTTTTTTTAAATAAAAAATTGTAATTATTAAGTTTTCCTTCTAACTTAATTTTCTGATTCTGCCACTGTTGGCTTGCATCAAGCCAGTTTCATGAAATGGCTGCTACAATAGAATTGTTGAGTAGAAAAGCTGCTTTGGTACATATTGTTGGTTGCATGATCTATATGGTAGTATTCTTATTATCTGCAATATCTTCTTCATCTTCTCTGTTGCTCCTTTTGTTTTATCTTGAAAATAGCGTTTTATTCCAACAAAGTTTATGGTAAAAAAAAAATTTCTGTTAAAATCGCTATTAGGAATAGCGTTTTTTGGAACAAAATTTTAACTGAAATCGCTATTATGAATAGCGTTTTTTCTGCAAAAAAAATTATGTTAAAATCGCTACTATAAACAGCGTTTTTTGGGGAATTTGTTTTTGTTAAAATCGCTATTGATAATAGCGTTTTTTTGCAACAAAAATTTGTGTGAAAAGCGCTGTTAAGAACAGCGTTTTTTATTGGGAAAAAAATAACCCTAGAAGCGCTATTTGTAATAGCGACTTATTAATCAAAGTCGCTATTTGTAATAGCGATTTTACTGTTCACCTACTTTTCCGCTCCTAACAGTGAAAGCGCGAATAGTAATAGCGTTTTAACTTAGTTTTGGAATTCCGTCAGAAGTTGGCCTAGTTTTGGAAATACGATACAAAAATGGCTTATATTGGGAAATGGCCCACTATACTTGGGGCTGAGGCGGGTACCCTTTTGGAAGAGAAAAATACTAATTTTATTTTATTTTTATTTATTTATTTTTTCATTCGTTGACATCTGTCAATGGATCTTATGTGTATTTACTGATGTGGGTTTTATTGATTTGTGTTTAGGAGTGAAAAAATGTAACAATGAGTGAAATTTTTTATAATATTGCTCTTTGAAAAAATAATGCTCATCATGGTCTCACAATTTGAAAATAATGATAAATTGGACCCAAAAAACAAAAAAAAAAAAAGATAAATTAAAAATTAAAAGAGTCGGCATTAATTTGAAATTGGTAAGACATAATAACACTACAAAAATAGAACAAAGATGATTACTGTTTGGTTTAGAATTTTTAAAAATATGTTTTTGAGTTTTTAATTTGTATTTTTGTATTTTTAGTAATTTTTTTAAAAATATTTTAGTTATTTTTTAGATCTACTTAATCTTGACATACTTAAAAAGTATAAATTTTGTATAGAAATCTTAAAAAAAAAAAAAAATTATTAAAAAAAAAATTGAATACAACAAATTACGAAAATATATTAAATTTTTGTATTTGGTAAATTAAAAAAATTATTACAAATATTATACTTTTTAAGTGTATCTAATTTAGGTGTCTAAAACAATTTATTTAAAATATTAAAAAAATTCTCTAAAAACAAAAGAATACAGAAAACAAAAAAATTAATTTTCAGAAAAACGAAAATAACCAAACAATTAGTTTTTTTTTATTCGTATTATGTACAGGAATTAGTTAAAATATTAGATGATAAATCTAATTTAAAAATATGTATTATTGAGTGAATCGATTATATCTTAACACAATAACTATAATGTTGTATTTCATGAATAATTTCATATGATTTTTATAATTGACGTAAATATAATTATTGATAGAAAAATAAATCCTAACTACTAAGATAGATTTTAGACATTTACATTTGGTATGATTACTTAAATATTCACACACGCGCGCGCACGCGCGCGCACAAATCTTCTAGAATGTAAAATTTAATTAATTTGAGCTTTGAAATTTTTTAAGAAAATTTGGTCTAAATCCCTCAACGAAAGTTGTTAATGGAAAAAAGACACTCTAATAATTTTTTGAATAATGCTTGGGATCCTTTTGGGGGTCACCCCCTCACTCTCTTTGCCACGTGGCGGGTAGTGATTGGAGGAGCAGGAAAAAAAAGAAAAAGAAAAAAAAAAGGTAACCAATGAGAGAGAGAGGGGGTCAAAAGGGTGGGGGAAAAGGGGGATCCCCCTCACCCCCCCTTTGCCACGTGGCGGGTAGTGATTGGAGGAGCAGGAAAAAAAAGAAAAAGAAAAAGAAAAAGTAACCAATGAGAGAGAGAGGGGGTCAAAGGGGTGGGAGGAAAAGGGGGATGAATCATTGTTGTAATTTTTTAGGGTTGTTATACCCCTACAATTTCTTTTAACCCATACCAACTTAGTTAAGCGCCGTCCATTTTCTCTTTCAACTCCTACCTTAATCCCAATTATGACCCTCTTCTTTGAACCTTCCAAAACCCTAACCCTCAACCACTACAGCTCCGGTGGTGCACTCCGACAACTCTTCTCAGCTCATTTCTACTGTCATTCCCCACCGCTCACCCTTTTTTAATCTCCCATTGACCTTCGTTCACCACCCCGCCACCCATCAGCCCATTCTCACCAACCACTGTCATAGCCCAATCCCATCTAGATTTGCGATCTCTCTCTCTCTCTCTAACCTTCCTTCCAGCAATCTTTCAACCCTCATCCTACCAACGGCGTGATCAACTTCTGACTTTGTTGGAATCACGACTCTTGTTTGAAGTTCAAACCCCTTTGATTCTCGCAAAGCTGTTCTCTCTCTGGTTCAGTTTCAGTTACGAAACCCCTTTTTCTCTTGCTGGCTGAGTCGCGAAGCTCATTTTTATCTTACCCAGCACGACTGTCGCAAACCCACGTCCTTTCCTTCCTTCTTCTTTGCATGGATTACGGCAACGATGGCAACGACAGCTAAGAAGAGCAGCGAGGGTTTGGTGTTAGGGTTAGGGTTGGAAGGATAGAGAGAGTCAAAAATAGAAATTGATATTAGGGCAAAATTGTAATAAAAAAATAGAAGAATTAGAGCTCCAAAGGAAAAAAAAAAAGAATAATGCTTGGGACCCCTTTTGGGGGTCACCCCTCACCCCCCTTTGCCACGTGGCAGGGGGTGATTGGTGGAGTAGGAAAAAAAAGAAAAAGAAAAAGAAAAGGTGACCAATGAGAGAGAGAGGGGGTCAAAGGGGATGGGGAAAAAAGGGGGATGGATCGTTACTCAAAAAAAAAAAGTATTTAGCAAGCTCTATTTTTAATATATAAAACTTTTCAAAATAGATTTTTCATGCAATAAGGATGCAAATACAATGTGGGAAGTTCTTATTTCAGTAGGTGTTTTTAGTTTTTTATTATTTTAGGAGGTTAAATTTTTGTGTTTGGAAAGATAGTTAGGTTTTTTTGTAATTGGATGTGATGTCCCCTTTTGGGGGTCACCCCTCACCCCCCTTTGCCACGTGGCAGGGGGTGATTGGTGGAGTAGGAAAAAAAAGAAAAAGAAAAAGAAAAGGTGACCAATGAGAGAGAGAGGGGGTCAAAGGGGATGGGGAAAAAAGGGGGATGAATCATTACTCAAAAAAAAAAAGTATTTAGCAAGCTCTATTTTTAATATATAAAACTTTTCAAAATAGATTTTTCATGCAATAAGGAAGCAAATACAATGTAGGTGTTTGGGAAGTTCTTATTTCAGTAGGTGTTTTTAGTTTTTTATTATTTTAGGAGGTTAAATTTTTGTGTTTAGAAAGATAGTTAGGTTTTTTTGTAATTGGATGTGATGTTTGTGGAAAAGAAAAAAAAAAAGTAAAATAATTATAGGTTTGATGTAATATTATTTATTTTTTATTTTTTAATTAATTTTGTCTTTTAGTATTTTTTTAGCTAAAAAAACAAAAACGCTTCCCAAAATAATACGTTTAATTTTTATAGACTGTTTTATACTTCGCTTGAAGAGCTCTTGATTGCGGAGCCTGGTTCAGATTTTATGGGAAGCATGTTTGCAAACCATATGGAAATATGTGATGAGTTGCAATGATATTTTATGAAGTAATCAAGCAATAAGCAATCTTTTTGGTGTAAAAGTTGATTTTTTTAATGGGGCATTTTTTTGTTTCTTAAGGAACATGCTACTATGCACTCTTTTTTGAGTGTGTATGTAAAAATTATAATATTTGTAATATTAATTATTATAAATATCATAATTAAATCAATTTTCATCGTAATTGAAAATAAATAAATAAATAGTCATAATCAAACAACATATATATAGTATAACCAAATACCTTTTCCATCATAACCAGAATCATAATCATAATAGGTCATAACTAATACTATAATGAGTCATAATCAAATATCCAAATTGTAATAACTGGAGTATATGATATACACTCCAAAAAAGAATATGTATTATAAAATTTTCCTTTTTTGTATGATATAATTTCATTGCGGATGAAAAAATTCATATCCAAATATGAATAAGTCATAACCAAAAATGATTTTTCCCCCGAAAAATCATTCCCCCGAATACCCCGTTTTTTTTTTCCCTCTCGTTTACATCTGAAGAAGGGGAAGGCAAGAGAGAGAGGAGAGAGGGAAACAGAGAGAGAGGAGAGGAGAGAGGGAAACAGAGAGAGAGAGGTCCCTCCATTCTGCCGATCACCCAATCGATCGTCGGAGAGAGAGAGGGAGAAAGAGAGAAGAGAGGGAAACAGAGAGAGTGAGGCCCTTCCATTCTGCCGATCGCAGCTCGGCCGATCGTCGCAGATCACCCGCCCGATCGTCGCAGCTCGTCTGCCTCTGCCTCTGCCCAGCCGCCGTCGCCTCCGCCGTCTGCCTCTTTCTTCTTCTTCCTTCTTCTTTCTTCTTCTACTCTGATTGAACAAAAAAAAAAAAATTTCAAAACGACGAAACGACGTCATTTTTTAATTCGGAGGGGATTCAGAGGCCTCCATTCAAGCTACCAATTACTTCTCAAATTTTAATAATTTTTTTTTTTCTCTTTCTTTTGCGTTGGAAACTGTTTGAATATTGTTGATGTTGGTATCTCAAACAAAGAAATGTTTCATCGCGTTAAAAAAAAAAAATAATTTAATTGTCTTCACTCAGAAATGGCACATTAAAGTTTGAGTCCAATTTTGTTTGCACTGTCTGAGTAATACATAAATTTTGATTGGTAGGGGTAAAATTTATCATTTTGGATGGAAACATTACACTTTTTGAGTATGATGTGCACATATTTAAACCAATCAAGCTTTGTGCTCTTTTTGACAACTTAGTAAAAAATTATGTTTGTAATTTGTTTGCTAAAAAAGTTAGGTTGACTTTTTTAGTAAGGAGTCATTTAGCAAGGCTAAACAAATTACACATAAAATTATAATTATGTCTTTTATGCTTTTTTATATTTATATGAATGAAAATATAAATTTTTTACATTGAGTGGGAGTAGTTTAGTCATTTTATTGAGATGTGATATCATAAATAAATATTAATCAAAAAAGTAAAAAACAGTGTTTTACCAACTTCTCAAATCACTTTTCTAAAAAAGTCAAAAGCTTAGTTAAAAGTTAAAAATTAATTTTTAACCATCTTTCCAAAATACCTTTGTATATTGTAACAAATTCATTTTTCTAAAGTTTTATTTTTTAACAGTCATCAAAAGTGGATTTGCATATGTATGGGATGGTCTGTATAGGGTTAAGGTTTAGGTATAGCAGGTGCAGGTTCAGACAATAAATATTTACTGCCCATGCCAACATTAACACATCGTGTTATTTTTATCATTTACTATTGTAATATTTTTTTACAATATTTTCATTGGTGATAGCAAGGGTAATAGTGAGTGTTGTTATAAAATTTCGTTGTTTAAGATTTACAAGTGAAATTTTACTGTGTTCATATTATCATTTTGCTAGTAAAATTTTTTTTTAATATAATATTTTCACTAGTAATGATAGGACCGTGATTCATCCCCCGAAAAGGGGGAACTCGAATCCCCCGAATTTCCATTTCAAGTAAAAAAAAAAAAAAAAAAAAAAAAAAAAAAAAAAAAAAAAAAAAGTTTCCAAAAAAAAAAAAAAAAAGAAAAGAAAAAGAAAGCAGTTTCCAGAAAAGGAAATTAGGGGGATTAGGGGGAGGGGTTTTAGGGCTCTAAATCATTTTCCAGTAATGATAATAGTGATAGTAGGTGCAGTGATCGTAAAATTTCACTATTTTAATGTTAAATTTGAATAGTAAAATTTTACTGTACTTTTTCTTCTCAAATTTCATATCTAACATAGATCTTGTTGAATAGATATTAATGATAGAATTTTAAAAATACTCACTTTGCTTGGTTCTCATTTTTTAAAAACAGTTTTCAGAAAATTCTACACTCTTATTTTTCGTATTTTTTTGTTTTTACTGAATTTTTTTAATATTTTATGTAATTTTTTTACTTTTTAGACACACTTAACATAAATACACCTAAAAAGTAAAAAAAAATGTAAAAAAAATCTTTTAAAAATTCACTAAATATCAAAAATATAAAAAAAAATACAAGAATTTAGTATATTTTTTGTATTTTTATGTATTTCTTAATTTTTTAAAATATTTTTTCACAATTTTTAATTTTAAAATTTAAAAAACAATTAAATGGTATTTTGGTCAATACAGTACATTCTCCACACTCTTCCACATCATTGTCCTTGCTGCATGAAAAAAAAAAATAAAAGTATCCTTTATACAATATTGTTCTTTAAAGGAGGAGCTCTCACCAAATCTCTCAATTTTTTACTTCTCCATAGGCAATTGCAATTGGTATAGTCAACAATATTATCTAGACAATTCATATATTTAGTAAACAACTATTTATTATTTTTAAATAATTTACCCCACTTCAATTGCTTTGAATATTTTTTCAATGAAACTTCATCTAACTACCAATGCTATAATAGAATGTTTGGTTGATTGGGATTAAATTGATTGAGATTGAATGGTCTTTCTTTAACCTCTTTATAGAATGATTGTTCATTCACAATATGTTTTGTCATTATTTTAGTGAACCAAATGTAAAAATAGATGTTATGATAGAATGATTATTTTATTTTAATTTATTTCAATGAACCAAACATAACATACAAGCCAAATTGTTTGGGAGATTCTATTTATTAGACAAAATTCAAGGGCCCAAAGCTGTCTCCTTACCCTAGGGCTAGCCCTGTTGGCAATACATAAGTCCATTGGACATGACTTATTTGAAGGCAACACTTGAGATGCCCATCTTCAACAATTGAGGAAAATTTGGAAAGAGAACAAGGAGATTTTTGAAAAGAGGGAGGCAAAGAAGTAGTAGAAATGGTAGAGACGATACAACCCGCTCTTCGACTTAAGTCTATGTGCATTGTGTGCTCGATCTGGCAATTTTGGACAACTCATTTTAGATAGTTACCCTGCACAAAGTGGATTCAAAAGACGAGAGAAAGGAGCTTGGCAAAGAGTTCCTTTTGCTCTTGGGGCAATTCAAAGTAAGAAAGAAATAAGAATAGAAAGAACCATAGTTGAAGATCAAAGGCACTGTGCATTCAATCTTGTGTAACAAATAAAAGACACAAATATAGTTCTATCCAAGCAGAAAGTCACTCAACAGGACTAGGGAGAGATGCATCCCATTAGAGGCTTTCCAATCTAAGCGTATTTGGGTTGAATTGCTTTTCTTGAGTTTGATCTTTGATTGAGATGAGAGCACTACCTATTCTTTGACTTGTGAGTTCAACCTTTCGTTATCCTTCCTTTAGTGCAAGGATTTTCTGTCCCCAAATAACACTGTCTTCCTATCCCAATTCACTCACAACTATTGGATATATTTTGAGATTTTCACACCTTGAGATTCTCATATGATCCAATGATTGTGAGTGAATTGGAACAAAGGGACAGAATTATTTAGGAACAGAAGATCCTTACTCCTTTCTTTAGCCACTTTAGCAAGGAATATGGATTTCCGTTGCTTTCCCCACGGCCTAAATGCTTTCCTTAATGTCAGAGCAACTGGCTAACCACTTGTTCTCTATCTCAAAAATTTAAAACCCAACTTCAAAAAGTAATTTTTTGAGCTTATTTAGATTTTTTTTTTTGATAAAAAAATTAGATCAATTAAATTTTGAAAAGTTTTATCAAACAAATATTTAATCAAAAACTTCTAAAACACAAGTATTTAATCATGGAATTTTAAATTTAAGTTAAATAATCATTTCAATATATACTAAGAATAAATTTAAGTTAAAAGATGAAAAGAGATGAATTGTTACATGAATTAAAATTAGAAAAACTACCAAAAAACATTCATGAATTGACCTTTGAAACAAAATAAATCATGATTTTGCTTTTACCAATTTAAATTCTAAGCTTTTAATTTATTTTTAATCCAAACATCTACCTATTTTTATTAAGTAAAATTGATATTTTAGTTATTAAATTCAATGTATGTACATAAAATATCTAAAATATATTTTTTGTTGAATTTAATAACTAAAACACCATTTTTTTTTATCGATTTTACTTAACAGAAAGGGCGAACTACATTAATAGTCTCTGTAGTTTGGGATTTGTGTCACTTTGGTCCTTCACCTTTCAGTCATGATACATTTAACCTTGAATTTTGAATCTCATTCTAAATAAGGACAATTGAAGATATCATTACTTAATTTTAAAGGCAAAGTCGTCAATTTGATAAAATATAAACTAGTTTGGATTATTTTGTTACTAAGGTCAAACCCTATGATTTATTTTTTTTTGTAATTTTCCTATTAAATTTTAAGAGAATTTAATATAATTATATTAAATTTATAATTTGAATGTATTTTTTTCCCAAGTTTCATGTGGTTAATGTATTTTGCCTTAAATTTAAGCAATAATAATTATATTAAAGTACTCTTTTATTTGCCAAAAAAAAAAAAGAGACTAAGGGTGTATAAACGCTAGGCCAGGTCAGCTTTACATTATATAATAATAACATATGTGTTATTTCAAGACTATCATGACAGGACACCAAATTTAATCTAATTCTGAGTTTTGATTTCCGATCACACAATTAAAATGGGGAACTCAGCTGGAGAGCACTGGTAGAATAAATTAAACCTAAACAACCTGCCACAGAAAGATAAGAATCCCTCGGTCGTTCATCCACCCGGGACACTCCGACAATCAAGTCAGTAAAATATCTCTCAAAGATAATCAATAGTGTTTAACTCACTAAACAGAGCATAAAAGACATACCTTAGACCCATGGGGGTGCCTCCCTTTTATAGCCAACACAAACCTAGTCCCAATAGAAGTCTAGTCTCAATGGACTTTGGATTACTACTAATCTTGGACTCTCAGTAGGATTGAGATAAATTCTCTAAGAGTCTTATCTTTATCCAAACTGAAATCTTCTCTTACTCTAGGACTCTTGTCCCTCATCCACTTATCCAGGACTCCGGTATCTTCGGAGATAACCTCGACCTAGCAGAGATTACCTCGGCATTATGACCAAGACACGTGGCACCTCGGCTGACTTCGGTGCAACCTCGGCCACGTGCTGTCATTCAAAAATTATGTCCCCACGACTACCCCCTAGGTTCTATTACTTCGGTATCCTGAGGTGATGGAACCTATACATGTACTCTTCCGACTAAGATCGTGACTTGTCGGTGCCAAGAAATAAGGACTCATATGTCCACCCGTCAAGAACTAAGAATCAAGAATAAAGAACCATTATGTTCTATCTCATCCAGGTCTAACATCTCAACAGAGATCACACTACTAGCAGAGATCATGACTTGCTAGTTCAAGAACATCAAGATCCTAGTATTATCTCATCAGAAACCAAAAATAAACAAGTTCTGCCCCCATCCAATTTCAACATCTCAACCGAGATCAATATCCCAACTAAGATCGCGCTTCTCAATCAAGATCATAATCAGATTAGAGCATACCAATCACGTCCCCATCATATCGCATCAGTTCTGCCCCCCACCGCCCGACGTCAGCACGGGCACGTCGGGACTCGAAATCATAACTTTTTGCCATCTTTTTCCAATTCTAGCAAAACCTTTTCATTTTCTCATTTCATCATAACTGGCGTGCACTCAACAGTTCTGTTCCAATCACAACGTTGTTTGACTCCGGCGAATCCCTTTCCGACATTTACTTCCTCGGTTTCACTTTGTAAGCCCTTAATTTCTTTTATTTTAACTTCAGTTCTCCACTGTTTTCAAATATATTCCTTCCGTGGATTGTTACATATCACACACGATATCTGTATCTACATCTACATTGCCATCTTGTATTCATATTCGAATCTCATTGTTCTACATGTCTTCGCTTGCTTTGACTCATATTTTGTCCTTCATGTTCTTGAGCCTTTGATCATTGTTTTATGTTTTTGAGACCTATTTCTTCTATCTGTTCTTGCATGTTTGTAGATTACTGCCTCTAAATCCTGTACATTTGCATAGACGTAGGTTTGGGATTTGCTAGAATCCACACTTAGGAAAACTAAAACAAATTTTGCCCCTAAACCTTCCTCAGAACCCTAAAACTGATAACCCAGCAGTCTTTAGGGTTTCGTCGAGGTCTTTAACCCACATAGTCCAAATTTCCTTGCCAAATTCACCCTAGCCGAGGTCATGGGGATGTTCAAATAGAGGGTAAACTTCTCCAATAAACTAGAATACTTCCGTCGGGAATTCTTCATTCCAGCCGACGTTCATCTAAGATTGGCTGAGGCGGAGGATTCCATGATGCTTGGAGAGACATATATGTCATTCCCTGTAGTATCTATCATTTGGGGGTGGAGTCAGATTCCATCTTGATATCTTGTTTTGCTTTAGGCCAAGGCACCTTCTTTTGTATCTGAACAAGTTATCTTTTTGAATGCAAGTCCTCTTTTTGACTAAATGTTCAATGCTTGTCTCTGTCTTTACTGTCTTGTATGATTCCATACTTAGAATATTTTTGTACTTCTCCCAAGTATATTTTAACTGTGTAATCACTTCGGGTTAGAACACATCTCACATGTACACCTCGGATCCACTTCATCTCGAGTACACCCTTAGTTGGCCACCTCGGACCAACTTACCTCGGAGTTCATCTTTTACTGTGATCTCAGCCAACGGGCATTTTATAAAAATTCTTTAAACAGACTTCAACAAATATTGTTTCCTTACTTGCACTTACTGCCTTATAATATTTCCAGGTTTGACAAACTGGTTGGTGATCTCAGGTAACCAACAACCCAAGTGTCCCCTCATCTGGATACCTCGGCTGACTCCAACTTGTAAAAAATTTCAACAAGTGTTAAGCCTATTCCTTATTCCTACTTTCTGGCCCCTAATGTGAACCCAAGTGTCATTTATGTTCACGTTAAGCATGCATCTTTAATTTCGCCGAAGTCTGATTCAAACAAAGACTAGTCGAGGTATTCAACCTTGGTTTCTCTAAAGCAAACTTAGTTCTATTCTGAGTTTAACTCTGCTGACATGGCAAGTCTAGGTGAATTCAATTTAGTTCAACTCTATTATATGCAAGTATAATTCAACTCTGTCATATAATAAGTCTAAGTTATTTGTCATGTTTCAATCAGAAATATCGCCAACTTAGTTCAACTCTATTATATGCAAGTATAATTCAACTCTTCTATATAATAAGTCTAAGTTATTCTTCATGTTTCAATAAAAAATATCGCCAACTTAGTTCAACTCTATTATATGCAAGTAGAAACTTTGTTATATAATAAGTCTAAGTTATTCGTCATGTTTCAATCAGAAACATCGCCAACTTAGTTCAACTCTATTATATGCAAGTATAATTCAACTCTGTCATATAATAAGTTGAAGTTATTCGTCATGTTTCAATCAGAAACATCGCTAACTTAGTTAAACTCTATTATATGCAAATAGAAACTCTGCCATATAATAAGTCTAAGTTATTCGTCATGTTTCAATTAGAAACATCGCCAATTTAGTTCAACTTTATTATATGCAAGTATAATTCAACTCTTTAGCGCGTCGCTCTCCTGACCGACGTCATTTTCTCCGTGATTCTTATCACCAGTCTCTTCGTTGCAGTTGTCTTCTTCGACGTCAAGGTCAATATGTTTCCCACTCCTAGTATGAGTGTGGTCCCCAACCTTCTCTTTCTGTCCGTCGCTGGCCATCTATTCTCCTTTCTTTCCCACAGACGGCGCCAAATTATGGGTGTTGATTTCCGACCACACAACCAAAAGGGGGAACTCAGCTGGAGAGCACTGGCAGAATAGATTAAGTCTAAACAACCTGTCACAGAAAGATAAGAATCTCGCGATGGTTCGTCCATCCGGGGGCACTCCGACGATCAAGTCAGTAAAATATCTCTCAAAGATAATCAATAGTGCTTAACTCACTAGACAGAGCATAAAAGACATACCTTAGACCCATGGGGGTGCTTTCCTTTTATAGTCAACACAAACCTAGTCCCAATAGAAGCATAGCCTCAATGGATTTTGGATTACTGCTAATCTTGGACTCCCAGTAGAATTTGGATAAACTCTCTAAGAGTCTTATTTTTATCCAAACTGAAGTCTTCTCTTACTCTAAGACTCTTATCCCTCATCCGCTTATCCCGGACTCCGGTATTTTCGGAGATAATCTCAGCCTAGCTGAGATTACTTCGGCATCATGACCAGGACACGTGGCACCTCGGCTGATTTCGGTTCAACCTCGGCCACGTGCTATCATTCAAAAATTATGTTCCCACACTAACCATTCCAACACATGATTCTAAAATAATTCCAAGATTTCAAACTCGTCCATTCAATCCAATAGATATTGGCTATTATTATTAATATATTTTGTATTTTGAAAATTTATTAAATTATTTAAACTCTTCTAATAATTATTTAAATTTGAAATATTAACAAAATTTAATTATAAAAAAAGTAAGGTGCATCTAAAAAGTAAAAAAATTACTTAAAATTTTTAAAATATTCACTAAAAATAAAAAAAATACTAAAAATAAAAAAATTAATTTCCAAAAAATTGAAACCAAATAAGGTGTGACATTCAATTTTAACATTGTATACCTTATATATATACACATACATATGCGCGCACGCAAAATTAGAGAAGCTCGGATCTAACAGAAATATTGCAGAGCTAGATTTTTCTTCACTAGAATGGATTGAAAATCACTCATAAACTCGAGAATTCAATTCATTTGATGGAGGGATGAGTGGTGAAGAAGAGCAAGATGAAGGCGACAGACAGTTTTCAACAGGTTAATTACTTTACCTTATCTATATACCAATGTTGTTAGGTTTGTTTTGGAAAGTAAGTTAAAAATTAGTTTTTTGATTTTTTTTTTTATATTTTATTTTACTTTTTGAAAAAATGTATAAAAAAAAGTAGAGAAATGAGGTTAAAAGCCAAAAAAAACTATTTTTAACCTCTTTTCCAAAAAGGCCTTAATACCTTCTTAAATAGAGTTTTGCAAATGTTGTGATTGGTCAATCAACATCGTAATAGAAATGTCTGCAGGTTAAATAGAGTTTTGCAAATGTTGTGATTGGTCAATCAACATCGTAATAGAAATGTCTGCAGGTACTCTTTCTTATGGTTTCATTTGATTAGAAAGAAAACTTGATAGAAAGTGAAGGCAAAAGAAAATTTGGTAGAAAGTGTAGGTAAAAGAAAATAAAGAGAAAGAAAGGAATAAAAAAGAAAATATTTTTTCTTTTAAGCATTTGATTAAAATAAAAATTTTATAACAAAAAGATAGAAAAATTTAAAAGTTTAGTTATGGATAACTCACACATTTAACTTTTTTTTGTATTTTTTACAAGAAATAAAAAAATAGTTACCAAGCTAATATGAATTGTATAAGAAAATTAGTTTTCTTATATTTTCTACCACTTTCAAGTTAAACAAACTTATAAAAGTTAAAAAAATTTCTCTTTCTTTCACTTTCTACCTATTTCATTATAAATAAACTGAGCAAAAAATACAATTCAGTGTAAATTTAGAAAACAAAGAGTGCTACTATTAGTACTCCATCAATTATTTTGGACCCCAAATTTATTTGGACATCGTACTTATAAATTCTAAAACCCTTAAAAAAAAAATTTCTCCTCTCAAATAATACCAAAATTATTCTTGTAACAACATTCGACTCGTTCAAATGCATTCCCCCACACCCCAAAAAGCCTCTCTCCTAAAACTCTAACAAAACCCACAATGGTGGAACCTCAAAAAACTAGTAGAAAAAATTTGTAGTGATTAAAAGTTTTTTTTTTTTTTTTCTGCTTCATTACGAGGTTTGTCAATTTATTTGATTTTTTTTTCTATTACGTCATTCCATACACACAACACAATCCACTTTCATACTTCTTTGATTAGTTTTTTGTGATTCATCCATGACCTCATTGTACTTGTATGCTCTCTATGTGAGCAGAACTGGGCAGGATTTCATCCCCCGGTCGACCACTTAAGGGTGGTCCTACCTTCTTTGTTTGCCTGCTTCTACTATTGTTTCGGTTATCTGTTCCCGAACAAATAAGAAATGTTCAGTTACCTGTTCCTGAACAAATAAATAATGTTTGGACCCGTGTTCTCGAATTTCAGTCATATGTTTGGGAGTTCAATCCCAAAAAAATGATGAACAATTTTTATTATTTTTGTCATATTTTTCAAGAAACTTACCTTTACAAGGCCAATCTACTCTGAGTTAAGAATATCATCAAAGTTATGAATCTCTTCTGAGCTTTTATTATTGTACTCCTCTCGACTTATGGAGTTGTGGTTGTCGAAAAATTTTCACTCATTGTCATCACTAAAGAAATGTATGTAATCAAATGACTGTCACAGTTGCCGCTAGAATATTGCTATCAAAGGGTTTTCAAAGTTTTGAGAGTGGGTAGATTTTGAAGGTGAGATTTGGAAAAGATTGATAGATGGTGATAGAGGTGGGTGGTCTCATAAATCTTAACTCATAATATAATAGGTGTGTAGGCTTACTTGTGAGATGGGATGTCTCAAAATTTTTGATATTCTTTTTTATAATTTCATTATTATAATAATAATAATAATAAGTTAAAAAAATGAGAAATTCAAAATAATTAATGAAGTGCTGATAGTAGCACTCAAAACAAATTACGTAGAAATGATAAATTTTATAAATATTAATAATTAAAATCTTAATTTTTTTTTATGTATTTCTAAATATTTTTTTAAAAGCCCACTAAATTATAATTTTTTCATTTTATAAAGGCAGTAGATTGATGAGGCAAAAAAAAGTATAATTATAATATTTCATGATGTAGCAAAGAAGCACAATAATTTTTTCATGGCTCCTGACGGACACTCCTACGGCAAAGAAGCATTCCAAAGAAGTCAATTTTTTGGTTTTTTAATTTTTTTTGACTAAAAAAGTTACCAAAAAAAAAAAATCATAAAAAACTAACTTTTTTAGCACAAAAAAGCTAAAAAGTCACAAAAAAAAAAAAAGGTCAGTTTTTTATTAACTTTTCAAAACACCACGAAATATATATATGTTGGAACAATATTTTGTGAAAAATAAATAAATTAAAACAAATCAAACAAATAAAATGAATTATATACTGAATTTATTTTTATTGAACCGAATGAATATTTAAAGACCAAGTCGAGTGTGTAACACTTTATCTTTAAGACAGATTCGCCCTACTACGGTGCTTACGGTTAAGTAGCGTCTATCTCCTAGGATACAATGATTTTCACATATTTGTTTTTTGTAGTAGCACTCTAAACAAATTTGTCCGGCGAACTAGAACCTTGTGTTCTATACTCTCTTTAATTTTCTCTAAAACTAGAATAAATAATAAATAATGCAAAGGAGAAAATCTGGACAAAAAAATGAAAATTTCAGATTGTTTTTGGATGCAAAAAACTGTTGGAACAACCTTTTATTTATCAGTAAAATCAAACAGATCCGAACATGTACAAATGAAGTCAATAGGTGCAAAATTCAAAGGAACAGATCTGCTGGCAGTTTTAAAACTGTTGGGTAGTTTTTTAACACTGTTAAAAAACAGTTTGAACCTTTTGAACTTTGCTGAAAAATGGATAGGAAAATTCAAATAAATTAATATTAGAACCGACCTGACCCACACCCGCGCCTGTGCGCGGACGGTAGCGTGCATGTGGTGGTTTGTGCTAAGGTTCACTTTGTCCATAGTTTCTCCATTCTTCAAACTTGGGGTGTCCCTTGAAGCCCAACTTAAGTATTGTCACTTAGAACTTATATACACACATAAGTTCTCTTCAAATGTCAATGTGGGACAACTCTTAGAAGGAAACCACATTTTAATTTTTTAAATGTCCATTCTACGAACCTAAAAATGACGTTAAATTTTCATTCACTCATAAATGGTTTTAACGAACCGTTTTCACCGCATGACTTGCCACGCGGCAAGGAACACATCACCTTTTCGGACCCATCCCAAAAGACGTTTGGGACCTACTCAATTTTGTGCTCAAAGCTGGTCTAAAATAAGCCTTATAAAACCAATTTTTCCATCAATATATATATATATGCAGAAGTAGTTTTATTTATTTATTTTTATTTTTTTTATGTGACACATTCTAAAGGCTTATTTAAAAAAAAAATAAAAATAAAATCACATCAGCATGTATTTTTTATTTACATATAACGTTTTATATAAACTTAATTTCAATTATAATAATCAATTTTATATGGATTCTATTTGAGAAATAATTATTTACCAAATATTTTTCGTTGTGCCTTCAGTTTTGTCGTTTTTAGATTTCTTTTATATAGTTAATATTTTAATTTAATTATTATGATATTTAAAAAAATTATCTCAATATACAAATAAATAAATAAGATAAATGTACTTAATTATGTGCATCACATTGATTAAATTAATATATATATATATTTCTATCTTGTTGATGTCTTAATATTAATTTATATTTGCTTTTTTATTTAACATCAAATTATTTATTACAAACATTTATATTTAATTTAGATTTTATATACTTATATACAATATGTATGAATAATTCAAAAAAAAATATTACAGAAAAAATTAATAATCTACATAATTAATTTATGTATTTTCTTCTTAATCCAATCACAACATATTTATATTTAGACTTTTAAATAAATTTTGTGTAATTCTATTTCTACATATTTTTATTTTCCAAATAAATATAAAAATAAAATATAATAAAATCACTTTTAGTTTTATACTAGTAATTCTCTTTCTACTTTAGCTGTTATTTTTAATATCAAAATGAGTATTTATTTTATTATCTTATAATTTAATATATATCATATAAAATCATTATATAATAATTACACTTTTATATCATAATAGAACTAAGATTATCAAAATAAACAAACAATTTAACTAAATTTATTATATATAAGTATTCAAGTAACACATTTATAAAACGATAATGCTAAGATTATTAAAACTAAAATTTTATTTTAAATTAAAATTAATATTATTCTCTTGTAACGCATATCATAATATAAAATATCATTACATTAATTAAAATTAATTCTATTGTGATTTTATGTCAGATATCATATTTCTAAAAGTGATTTATATATACGTGTAGCGTCTAATTAAAATAATGAAACTTAATACTTTTTTTTGTTAAGTTTTTAGAAGACAAATTGACAAATGTCAATGATAAATAGTATTCATCGAAATGATTGTGTATATTTAAGGAACCTATTGATGTTTCTTGAATAATTTTTCAATAAAAATTTTGAATTTATAGTATTACTGATAATACACCTTCATGAGCTTTGCTAGAAAAGATATGCAAAAATATTTTGTCTGGAATAAATTTTTTTAGTTATTATGATATGCCACATAATTAATCAAAACCTCATTGAGAACTGAAATTATTAAAGTTATAAATATTTTGTACTCGATTCTCTTTGAGCACATTGTTTATGAGTTGAATTTGTAATTTTTTATGTATCAATGTGAACAACTCTTACGATCTTACTAATATAAGCATAAATTCTACCTTTAAATCAATTCACCTTAATCATTTTTTTTGTGTAACAAAATATTTAAATATTATCATATAAAAATATTATAATAAATTATAATCAAACACTCCTTGAAACATAATTAAAGACTTGAGCATCGCTTTATACATAATCAAAAAATAAGAAGTTAACAAAGATTTTTTCGATTAATAACCAAAATAAAGCATCATAAGTTACAATCCAGTCATAATTTGTATATTATAACTTAGTCTTTGCTAATTTCTTATATGTCAATGATAAATATGATTTTAAAAATAAATTATTAACAAAAATATATTTCAATTAAAAAATTATCGATATCCGATTAATATGATTTTTTATAAAAATAAATTACCCTATAAATTCTACCTATAAGGCCAACTGTATACTTCAATTCACAAAATAGACCGAGAGAGGCCATTTCATCACTATAATCCACATTATGGTGTATGGTTCCACAAATAATTCAATTTCCAATGCAAATCAATATTCAAAACTACGGAAGGGAAAATGCATGAAACCCCTAATGGGGATGCTGGGAGTATCTTGTGATTGGTCCAAAAAATTATTTTTATTTTTATTTTTATTTTTTTTTGCTTTCAGCCAATGGCAAAGCCCCATGTGACACTAGGGTTCCATACGGAAGTAAGAGCACAACCACAAATCCAAAAATCGAGGACAAATGAAATGACCCTAGAAAATGCTCTAATCAAAATCCACAAAGTAGCACTATAAGAGCATCCGCATTAATATAGTCAAAATAATAAAAATGTAAAATATAATTAAAAAATTATAAAATTGTTCCTTCATTAGTTTTAACAATTTTTTTTAAAATTAATTTTTTATTAAATTTGTTACAATACCTTAACAACTTTGTTGAGATATTTTATGAAGCAAAACTAGGCAAAAATCTTTAAATCGGTAGTCCATTCGAATGTCCTCTCGGGTATCTTACTGGATGTTCCATAAGTGCCTGTAGTAGAAAAAGAAAAATGCCTAAAATTAGCCTAACTGGTTAACCGGTCAACAGTAATTTTTTTTTTTTTTAACATTTTTTAAGAATTGTTTGGATGTCACTCATCAATTTAATAATAAAAAAAAAAATAACAAATACAATAAAAAATTAATATTTTAATAATATTGAGTTAGAATAGAGAGTTTGATGCAATGAATACTAAAAAAGTGATTAGTTAAAATAGCAAAAATGGATCTTGGGTTATAACTTGACTAAAAATTTGAAGAGACTGTTGCGGATGCTCTAACATATATAACTTTTAACGATAAATTATCTTAGTTTTTAAATACTTTTTGTGATAAAAATAATTTTATTATAAAAAATATCACTAAAAATGTGTCCAATAATTAACTCAAAAAAAATCTAATATCTTGCAGTCGGATCAGTTCCAAGAGTTGAATTAGGTTTAAGGTGAGTCCTTCATTAAAAAAAAAAAAGAAAAAGATAAATTACACTAACACTCCTTGAGGTTTATGTTTATTACAATTCTCTCCTTCACTTTTTGAAAATTACATCTCCTCTTGAGGTTTGAAGTTTTATTACAGATTCCCCCTTCAGCAATTTAATTTTTTTTAAATACCAATTTTGCCCTCGTTAGGCAAATTACATTGACACCCCTCACATTTTAGAAATTACAATCCCCTCCCTAAGGTTTAAAGTAGCATTACCAATTACCCCATCGGTTAGCATTGATTGGAAAAAAAAATCATTGAAAAAAAAAATAAATGGCAAAAAAATTATTTGAAAAAAAAAATTGTTAGTAAAAATTTTAAATTTCTGTTTAAAAATCAACGTAAGTTTATTTTTTGAATTTACATTTTTTTCTCAAATTTACAAACTGACACAACCATTTGTAAATCAAAAAAACTATCAAACAAGTTTTTCTGACAGTTTTTTAAATTTTTTGTAAATATAAATTAAAACTTAAAACGAAATGGTTACCAAACAGGTTTCAGATTAGTAATAATGTCGTAAAATTAACAAATAATTAAAGAAGTTATCAACGTAATAAATGACTTATCAAAAGATTCTTAGGCTATCTATGGTTTGATTTTTAGATTTTTTTTTAAATTAAAAATTAATTTGGTTAAGAAATAAAAAATAAAAAATAATTATCATTTTTATATAATTTTTATCTTTCAAGCGGTTAGAAATAATTTTTTATAAATTAAATTGAAACAGCCATACGTATATATATAACTTGCCCAAAAGTTAAAATGATAATTATTTTTTACCCTTAAATGATAATCATTTTTATTTTTTATTTCTTAACCAAATTAATTTTTAATTTAAAAAAAAAATTCTAAAAATCAAACCATACATAGCCTAAGAATCTTTTGATAAGTCATTTCTTACGTTGGTAACTTATTTAATTATTTGTTAATTTTATGACATTTTTATCCTCTGAGATCTGTTTGGTAACCATTTCGTTTTCAGTTTTTAATTTATATTTACAAAAATTTTTAAAACTGTCATAAAACCTTGTTTGATAATTTTTTTTGGTTTATAAATGGTTGTCTCAGCTTGTAAATTTGAGAAAAAAACATAAATTCAAAAAATGAGTTTACGATGGTTTTTAAATAAAAATTTAAAAATTTTACTAACAAATTTTTGTTTTCAATTAATTTTTGTTTTCAATTAATTTTTTTTTCAATTAATTTTTTTCCCCATCTAATCCTAACCGATGTGGTAATTGGTAATGCTGCTTTAAACCTTAGGGAGGGGATTGTAATTTCTAAAATGTAAGGGGTGTCAATACAATTTGCCTAATGAGGGCAAAATTGGTATTTAAAAAGATTAAGGGTAAATTACATTGACACCCTATGAGGTTTATATTTATTACAGTTCCCCCTCACGTTTTGAAAATTACATCTCCCCCTGAGGTTTAAAGTTTCATTACAGATTCCTCCTTCAGCAATTTAGTTGTTTTAAGTACTAATTTTGCCCTCATTAGGCAAATTATATTGACACCCCTCACATTTTAGAAATTACAATTCATTTCCTAAGGTTTAAAGTAGTATTACCAATTGCCCCCTCGGTTAGTATTAATTAGAAAAAAAAATTAATTGGAAAAAAATAATTAATTGAAAAAAAAATTGTTAGTAAAATTTTTAAATTTTTGTTTAAAAGCCAACGTAAACTCATTTTTTGAATTTACGTTTTTTCCTCAAATTTACAAACTGAGACAACAATTTATAAACTAAAAAAAATTATCAAACAAGTTTTTATGACAGTTTTTAAATTTTTTGTAAATATAAATTAAAAATTGAAAACGAAATGGTTACCAAACAAGTTTCAGATGGTAAAAATATCATAAAATTGACAAATAATTAACTAAATTACCAACGTAAGAAATGACTTATTAAAAGATTATTAGGCTATGTGTGGTTTGATTTTTATAATTTTTTTTAAAAAAATTAAAAATTAATTTGGTTAAGAAATAAAAAATAAAAAATAAATATTATTTTTATATAATTTTTATCTTTCGAGCGATTAGAAATAATTTTTTATAAATTAAATTGAAACAACCATACGCATATATATAACCTGTCCACAAGTTAAAATGATAATTATTTTTTACCCTTAAATGATAATTATTTTTTATTTTTCATTTCTTAACCAAATTAATTTTTAATTTTTAATTTTTTTTTTCTAAAAATCAAATCATGCATAGCTTAAGAATCTTTTGATAAGTTATTTCTTACGTTGGTAACTTATTTAATTGTTTGTTAATTTTACGATATTTTTACTATCTGAGGCCTGTTTGGTAACTATTTCATTTTCAGTTTTCAATTTATATTTACAAAAATTTAAAAAACAGTCATAAAAACTTTTTTAATAATTTTTTTGTTTATAAATTGTTGTCTCAGTTTGTAAATTTGAGAAAAAAACATAAATTTAAAAAATAAGTTTATGTTGGTTTTTAAATAGAAATTTAAAAATTTTAGTAACAAATTTTTTTTCAAATAATTTTTTCTCAAATAATATTTTTTTCAATTAATTTTTTTTCCAACTAATATTAACCCGGGAGCAATTGGTAATGCTATTTTAAACCTTAGGGAGGGGATTGTAATTTCTAAAATGTGAGGGGTGTTAGTGCAATTTACCAAGTGAGGGCAAATTTGGTATTTAAAAAAATTAAATTGCTGAAGGGGGAATTTGTAATGAAACTTTAAACCTTAGGAAGAGATGTAATTTCCAAAACGTGAGGGGAAAACTGTAATAAACATAAACCTCAGGGGTGTCAATGATATTAACCCGGGAGCAATTTACCCAAAGATTGCTGAGGGGGAAATCTGCAATGATAGTTCAAACCTCAGGGGAGATGTAATTTTCAAAAGGTAAGCAGAAAATTGTAATAAACATAAATCTCAGGGGGTGTCAGTGTAATTTATCTCAAAAAATAATAATAATAAAAATAAAAATTAATTGTACTTTTAAAAAATAATTATTAATACATAATTTTTTTTATGTCCTTAATAATTAAAAGGGGTTTTTATTAATAAGTCCAATTTAGAAGTGTTTTAACCTAAGAAGTCCATGAAGGAATTTTTTAACCCATTTAGTCCCATATATGTATAGTTTTATTCCATAAAGTCCATTTTCTTGATTTACACTATTTTCTTGGACACTTATGCCCTTGTATTTAATTTTATACTCTTAATAAATATTTTTTGAATGGTTAGCAATTTTATGATGTGAACATTAATATTTTAAAATTCACATTGGTA
>NW_021025471.1:2594966-2680626 GCF_004153795.1 Camellia sinensis | reverse complement strand
CCTGGGCTTCGGGCTGCCCACGGGTCATGGGCCAATTTTACACTCTTGTCAATGTTAATGTTATTGTTAATATGTCAATGTGAATATTCACATTGTCAACGGGCTGGGCCGGGCCCACCCCGACCCCGACCCCCGCCCGAGTTTCCGGCTGCCCACGGGTCATGGGCCAATTTTACACTCTTGTCAATGTTAATGTTATTGTTAACATGTTAATGTGAATATTCACATTGTCAACGGGCCGGGCCGGGCCGGGCCTACCCCGACCCGGGCCCGGGCTTCGGGCTGCCCACGGGTCATGGGCCAATTTTACACTCTTGTCAATGTTAATGTTATTGTTAATATGTCAATGTGAATATTCATATTGTGAACGGGCTGGCTCGGGCCCGCCCCGGGCGACGGGCTGGTTTCGGGCCACCCACGGGCCGCAGGCCAATTTTACACTCCTATCAATGTGAATGTTAACTTGTCAATTTGAATATTCATATTATCAACGGGCCGGGTCGGGCCTACTTTTTTGGCTTGTGGGCCGGCCCGGCCAGACTCGAATTTTTTCGGGCACCCACGAGGATCGACATGAGCCGGGCCCCTACACATTGACAATATAAACATTTATATTGACAGTGTGAACATTCACATTAAGGGTATTTTGGTAATTATGTCACCCATAGAACTTATTGAAACATAAGAAAATAATGTGAACTAAATTGAATATAAGTAAATGAAAAGGGTATTTTGGTCTTCTTATCTCAAATTGGACCTAATGGAATAGTCAAAAAGAATATGGATTGGATGGAATAAAGCTCCTAAAAAATGGATTTATCAAAAAAGCTCCCTAATTAAAATCTATAAAATTTATCATTAATTTAATACTTTACTCCCTCAAAAATTAAAATTTACCCCCCTAAAAAAAATAAAATAAAAAATGAATAAGCCTCTGTTTGGCAAGATGGTTTTCAGGCTTTTTTGGCTATTTTAGCCACAAAAAACAAAATAGGCTATTTTAGCCATAACAAACAAAACATCACATCCAACCTATAATCATTACATTCTTCTCTCACAAAAAAAGTCAAAAAAGCCAAAAAGCTAAAAAGCCCTTCCCAAACCAAGCTTTTTAGCCCAGGCTAAAATAGCCAAAAAAGCCAAAAAGCCAAAAAGCCAACCTACTTCCCAAACCAAGCCTAAATAGCGTAAGGGTTTTTTTCCTTTGAGTTGTTCTCTCTCCACGGATCATCCCGATACTTCATCGACATTGTTCTCTGTCTCTCTCTATATATATATATATATATCACAGAGAGTTTATTTTTTGTGTGTAGAAATCCATTTGAATCGAATAATCAAACATCTGAGAAATTGATTCATCAAAAATTCAATAAACACCATTTACAACATGCAAGGCGGCGGCTCCGAAGAGCTCAGCATAGAAGAACTTGCTTCAAATCTCTCCACTTACAAAGACCAACTTCAACAGGTACTCTCTCTTTCTCTCTCTAGTTTATTATGTCTTTGGATACGTACGTGGCCTTCTCTTCAAGTTTATCATACCATGCCTTCTCAATTTTGTGGTGAATTGGCTTGTTTTTTGAACACCCTTTTTCCTGAAATTTCAATTTTGTGTGTTGTTTTAGTTCAGTGTTATGAGTTTCTGTGATGTGAAATTTTCAGCCTTTGCATTGTTTGAACTCTTAATTAATGAAGTTGAGAGCTTATTGAAGTCCCTGTCAATTCAACTGAGATATATGTTTTTAGGGTTTGTTTGAATTGTTCAAGTCTTGATGATGTTTCTTGTAATTAGGGCATTTTGGAAGCTTTTGGGTTCTTTAGTTACTGAAATTTCACGCTTTGCATTTTTTGAACTCGTAATTAATGAAACTGAGAGCTTCTTGAAATCCGTCTATTCATCTGAGATATATATCTCTAGGGTTTGTTTTAATTGATGGAGTCTTGATGATGTTTCTTGTAATTAGGGCATTTTGGAAGCTTTTGGGTTCTTTAGATACTGAATTGTGGTGCTTATTAGTATGTAGTCTTGATTCACCTGGGCGGGCCCCTTTTTGAAGCCGAAGTTTGGGGCTTGCTAATATGGGGTATGATAATTCATATTGGTGAAAATTTGTTGGATTGGAACATGTCTGTTGAATGGTTTACTAACCAAAAGGTATTTCAAGTTTCAACCACTCTTTATAACTCATTTGCATGATGGTGACAATTTTTAATTCATCATGTGGCACTGTCATGTTTTGTGGTATCTTAAAAGCTAGAATGAAAGTTGATAATGTTCATTGAATTTTTCTTGGGCTTCTAGGCTAATGGTTCCTGGAGATAGTTTCAAGTAAAAGATGTGTGCCGGGGTGGGGGGTGAGGGGTTGTATGGTCTTGAAGCTTAAATAAAAAGGTCTTATTGGTCATAACTTTGCTTCAAGCTTTGTAGAATGCACTTAGAAATTCTTGAAGAAATTCAAGTTTGTTGGAATGTGTTATGTGAAATGATTTTCTTAACACCACCAAAACCAAAACAGAAATTAAAAGTATACAAAATTATAAATAGTATTTCCCCAAATGGCATTCCACAACTAACTCAAAAATTGAAGTAAAGCAGTTTTTACTGGTTGTTTAAGTGATAGTGTGCAGCAATTAAAGTACCTATGCATGATCTGTTTCTGTAATCTTTCTTTGGTAAAGCATGGCATAAATATGGAATTATTCAATAGTAAACTATGATGCGTCGACTTTGGAAAGCATCTTGAATGTAGGAGGTGCCAAATATGTTGCCAAATTTTGGGATCCCATCGACTTTGAATTTTCACAAATTTCATCATTCCTACCCTGCTCTAGAATGAAGTCTCTGTACGGTATATACTTATGGGCACGGGCCTATAATTGATTTCACAGTTTAATCAATATGATCCATTTGTTTGTGATGTTTTTCCTTTGTCAGAGTTGTGGGTTTGTGTTGAAGTTAGTTGTGTTATGTGCCTATCCCTTAACCGTACAGATGTTTATGCGACCTAGTTGTAATTCGGGATTGAATTACGTGTGCTCTCTATTCTTCTTGCATATATCTCTTTGTAACATTTACTTCTTCCCTGCCTATGCATCAGGTTAGAAAGCTTTTGGATGATGACCCTGGAAACTCTGAATATGTGGACATGGAAAAGGAGCTTGCAGAGGTGATCAATATTCAATTTATTCTCATTTCTCTCCTTTCCTTACTTTATCTTATAGAGATGTCTTTCTTGGGTATTTCATTCAGTTCCTATCATGAAATGTATAGGATTGAACCTCTCTAGTTTGTCATGTGGAGTTGGTATCTGAACATCTGTTTCGGGGAAACAGAGTTTGCTCCCTTCATGCATAAAGGGCTCTCAGATTTGACTATAGGTGATCATTTGGTTTTCTAACTTCTCAGTGCGACTTTTTATCTTCCCCCTCCCTACCCTTTCTATCTCTCACAATTAATTATCTTTTCTTCATAACAAGTGCCCATGACTAGAGAGGATTGCTTCTTTCTCGAGTTCAAGAGGTGAGGATGCTAATGTTAAAATGAAATTCATAAACCCGGAAATGGGAACACTATGGAGAATTTACAAAATTATTCAAGCTAGATACTTCATCAAGATGTCCATCACTTCTATATTGGTTCCTGTGCAGGTGTGCTATGTGTCGTGATGGCCAGCCTGCCTCGTCTGTCCTGATTTCAGATTTTGACACTGAGATTCTAAGTTGATATTGTACTATAGTCTGATCTTTATAAATAATTATTATTATTTTGAAGGATTTCGCTAAATTCTTGGGCATGCAGGTGATTTCTTTGACAGAAGAACTCTTGGCAACTGCAAAGCAAAGTGAGAATTCTGTATTGAATATTGGGATAGCTGATTATGCATCTCCCAGTTTGAACAATGCCTGGGGTTCCTCTGAGCATGATAAAGTAAATATATTTAAAAGTATCCGTATATTGTCTCTTCCTGTAAGTTGATTAATTTTGTTTGTCTGAGTTTCGTGGGACATTTACTCTATGGTCTATGAAGGTGATCTACTTTAGCATAGGAAAAAGTAAAATATTTGATGAGAAGCAGTGTGCTTCAGGCAATAGATATTTGGAATGCATGTGGAGTTAGATTCCCACGAGTTTCAATAGCTTTACGTAGGAATAGTTTTCAAGTCATTTAGATGGAACACAACCTTTTTTATTTAAGGCCCGTTTCGAAAGAGGCTTTTTGGCTAAAAAAGTTGAAAAGCCAACAAATTCGACCCCATTAGCAAAATGTCACGTCATACACATCAATCACTTTTTCCCTCACAATTATCTATTTAACTAAAAAAAACCATTCCAAACACATTAACTTTTTTCATCTCATAAGAAGGCCAAAAAGTCATTAAAAAAGTCAAGTTCCCAAATGGGTGCTTAGACTGAGTTTGGACAACTGGAAACAATTTTTGTGTCATTCATATATGATAGAATTTCAGTGGGCCTAAAGGCAATAGTTTACTTTTTTGCCAATTTTCTTTAATCATTCGAACCTTCTCTCCCTTATATGATAGAAAATGATTTTTTTTTTTAATTTTATTTTATATTTTTTTATATGAGAATTTGATGAGGCTGAGAAGAAATTGTACAGGAGAGATGAGGAATCTTCTCTAAAGAAAAAATAAGCCTCAAACACAAAAGGCAGTAGGAAAATCTTCAGAGACAGGCTCAAACACCCCAAATCACCCATTGAAGCAAGCCTTTTTTTGGGGGAAACTAATTTTGTTTCACATGATATTCTTCTGTTATACTGCATGTAATGTGGCACCTTGAAAATGGTGTGCCAACTAGAAACTCTGAGCTTTCTCATTAAATGCATGAGACACTGCTTTTGTAGCATGTAAAAATTTTATGTGCACCATTTGTGGTGATATAGCAGTTGGATCATGTGCATAATGGCTTGTATGTATGGCTGTTCTGTTCCTTATCTTCTGCTATCTTGTTATTGCTCTTTGTATTTGGCTTATATGTACATAAAAAATGATACACTGCCTTGAATTTTTTATGTTTTTCGCATTTGCTCATTTGTACAACTCAGCACAAGATATCCTTTTATCCTCGTCCTGATTTGAAGAAGTTGCTTGTCCAATGACTAATTTAGTTTTTTTTTCAAGAGTGAGGCACATGATGTCATTCCCTGCCCCCCACCTTTCTGTCTGTCTGCTTCTTTCCTTGTCTTGGTTGGACACATATATTGGAGCTCATATTTTGTTTTTCTCCCTCTTTTATCAATCAGGAACCAAGAAGCATGTCTGACCTTTCTGACAGGTTTCCTGTTGGCACCAAAGTTCAAGCAGTTTGGAGTGATGATGGGGAGTGGTACGTTACTTCAAAAAAAAATGATTAGAGATAAACAACAAACTTTCCACGTTTATTTTTTTCATTTTCGTATGCTTTACCTTTTTCCTCTTCTTTTCTGTGTTTGATTAGTTGAATGTGCAGGTATGATGCGACAATTGAGGCAATTACTCCAAATGGTTATTTTGTTTGCTATGATGGGTGGGGTAATAAAGAAGAGGTATGATTTTTGTTGTGTTCTACTTTTCAAGTGCATCCTCTTTCCAGATTTCATTTATCCTAGTTTGCTTTAATTTTGGTCAAGGTGTTATTTATTTTGTGATATGTTAATTTTATGATATCGTATTTACCATTTTTTCCCCTTTATTGCTTTGGAATGGGAAAATGTACGGGAAAATCACATCTTTCTAACTCTTATTACTTGTACAAATCAAACTAAATTTGGTAGAAGTTCACACTGATTTAAGTTGATTTGATCATAATTAACAATTTAAAAGTGAAACATTAACAATTTAAAAGTGAAACATTAATTATTATTATTATTATTATTATTTTCTATAAACAACAAACTGATTTGGTCATAGTTACTGATTTTTTTTCTTCAAATTAATCTATCATGTAGTGATTAGAATCTTGATGGACATACCAGTGGTTTAGACCACATCTCTCTAAAAACTTTTGACTCTTGTTCAAGTCTTCGGAAAGTAGAGTGAGTTCTTAGTAGTATTAGAACAATGGAAATGTAATCTCATTGAGTGACATAAGAAAGAGAATGTGATCACTCTCTCTCTCTCTCTCTCTCTAAGTGGAGACAAAATAAAGCATCCATAATAAATGCTTACTGTCTGCCCTTGATTCAACACACTTCCACTATAGTGTTAGAGTAGATATTGTTAGTTTCTCTCTTGAACCATAATAATATTAATTAATCAAATCATTTAATGTTTATTTTCCTGCTTCATCCCTTCCTCCTTCACCTACCATCTTCATTGAATCACTGTTATATAAGCCATGAAAATATAAACGAAAAGTTAATTCAAAGAAGTGAAACTTTAATTTTAGGATTCCTTCAAGTTGTTTTGATGTAAGATGAGTGTGGGGAACACTCTTTACAAGCTACACCATCAAAATTGATTTAGGGCAGCAGTGGAGGGCTTTTCTATAAGGCTGATTGATATCTAGTTTTTGTGGACAAAGATCGTTAAAATATATAGCATGAAGGTTTTGTATGGAACTAAAAAAATAGTGGTGGGGCCATTATGAAGCAAGAAAATTTGGAGCTTAGTTCATTGGCAACACCTGAGAATAGTACTTGCCCCCAAAAAAGTACCTGAGAATAGGGACTTTTTGCAGATTTTGTGTTTGAAGTGCTATAGTTGTATAATGGAAATAGATTTGCTAATTGGGAATTTAAGGGTAAAAATGAAGGTTGAGTAGATTTGATTGAGGGCTTTAAAAGGCTTACGATTGTAGAAAATGAGAAAGAGAAGATGAAGCAGAACTGTGGGCATCAAGATTCGCACCTTTATTACCATAGGCATCACACCTAGGGTTATAATTGCATCACATAATCCCAAGTCAGTTTTACAATCATAGAAACTTCAAAGCGACATTGGTAACTATGACATTGTGCTTTAATTTGAATAGAATTTATTTAAAACAATCAAAATCCATACAAATCACCAAAACCAAGGAAACTCAGGAAAACCACCAGCCTAAAGAAATGAAATCAAACTACACCTTTTAAATAATATTAACAATTGATTAAAATCAGAGGAACTCTGTTGCCCTCTCTCTCTCTCTCTCTCTCTCTCTCTCTCTCTCTTGTTCGCTTGGGGTTGAAAGGATGGGTTGAGACCCCAGCATCATGAAATTTGTTTGGAAAATGACATACCAAAGTTGGACTGCGTAGTTATATTCCAACTATTTGATGTAAATATATATATATATATTTTTTTTTATGACTTTGTTTACACAAACCTATGTTACTTGGAACGTGGATCGTTCCAGTATGTGGAACGGGAATGCAGGGTACACAACATGTTCTGAATTATGGTATGATAGGGGTGGACTTGTATAGTTTACACTACAAGAATTTAAGGTACTTTTGAGTAATTTATTTTAACAATTAGATATCTAACAGAATGTGGTTCTTTTTCCAAATTAATCATCTAACAATACATTTCTATGGTCATTGTGACCTATTTATGACGTTTTGCCTTGTTAAAACTATTACGCAATCTTAGGTGGAACTCAACCCCAAAAGCTAGCTTAAGAGGTGAGGGTCCCCTCAGCTAAGAAGTACGGACACTTCTAAGAAGGTGATGTATCTGTGTTTTGTCCCGTGTTGGATACCGACACTCTTCAGACACTTCCCCGACACGTTTTCGACACTCTTCAAAACGTTTCCTATTTTTAATTTTTTTTTAAGATTCGGACACTCTTTGGACACTTGGAAGACACACGTATTTATCACTTAAACACACGTGTCTATCAATTAGACAAAGGTGAAACTAATTTTAAGTTTGAACAAAACAATTTAAGATACAAAATAAAACAAAAACTATATATATTTATAGGAATTAGTATCATATTGCATCTTTCATTATCTTTGAATGATATATCTATATATATAACATATA
The DNA here is from genome assembly GCF_004153795.1 of Camellia sinensis. Classification (NCBI taxonomy): domain Eukaryota; kingdom Viridiplantae; phylum Streptophyta; class Magnoliopsida; order Ericales; family Theaceae; genus Camellia; species Camellia sinensis. The sequence continues at coordinate 2,672,658 of NW_021025471.1, read as the reverse complement.
ATAAATATATAGAATTATATATTTTATGCGTGTACCTATGTGTCGTGTCCTGTATTTTTTGAAAATTGGAGTGTCGACATGTCCGTGTCCATGCTTCTTAGGCTCTCACGCTTATATGCTTTACATTATTTTACTACTTAGGTGATGTGGGATTTCGCTTCACGTCCAACGTGTTCACTCGGCAGCACCTGCGACATGCAGGCTAGGGACACACACCCTACCTATCCCTAAGTGCTTCGGCTTTAACACGGTCTTGGGTAGAACTTAACCCCAAAAGCTAGCTCAAGAGGTGAGGGTGCCTCACGCTTATATGCTTGACATTATTTTAGTACTTGGGCGATGTGGGATTTCGCTTCACAAAAACTTCACTCACCTTAGATTTTAATTTATTATATTTGATACAAAGAAATATATTGAAAAACCTTTTGGGATCATTTTGGATCGCTAAATACCATTTTGGAATGAAAGTGTACCATGGTTCGGAACGTTAAAAAAAAAAAAAAAAAAACATAATTGACTAGGTTATCAGCGTTTTCAGGTAACACTGACACAAACACCAGATAATATTTGCCATATTTTCAGAGAAATATTTTGTCTAAACATACTGAGTGGAAACGACATTACTTCCAAGGCTCCCGGCAATGGATCCAATCTATAAGGGGGTCAACAGCATTACTTGGCTACCAACTTTCTTCACCGTCTATTTATTTTACCTGTTGTCATCACAATTATCACCTACCTAAGAGCCATAGATATAGACATTGGACACAGATTATGACACGATACAGATACGCTGATATTTTACCATATTGAAACAGTAAGAAATTTTTTTTTGACATTCTCTATATTTGAAAAAAAAGAAGTGTGATCAAAATGTCCCAATATATCTTTTAACTTCGTTCACAAACAAACTGCAAGTTTTGAGCTTTTGAGTTCCTAAAAATAAAATGTCTGAAGTAAAAGAATTAATTGGTATACGTCTATATTGTCTTGTAAATCAACATTGTATCGAATTTAATCACTAGCTTTCAAGTTATTGTATTCAAACTATCAATGTATTTTATGTGTGTCTAAGTGATGGGCATGTGTGTTCCCAATTGTTTGAAGAATGCCCGGTTCTATAAAATTAAAAAATAAAATAAAAATTAATAGGACAGTTTTCACGATAAGTCCTTAGATACGTCACATTTTTAGAAGTGTTTATGCTTCTTAATATGGTACTAACTGCAATAAATTCAGGTGGATCCTGCTAACGTTAGGCCAGTTGAAGAAGGGGTTGTCAATGCTTTGCTGGAAGCTGAGAAGGTAGCTGAAGCCACCAAACAAGATATCAAGCGGAAAATTGCGCAAGCTGCTGCCTCAGACTTCCAGTCACGAACTTTACCAGAAAAGCTTCGTATAGATCCTAACGACCCTGAAGATGTGGTAAGTATGTTGATTTTGAATAAGCTGCCTGGTTTATCAGATTCCAAAATCCCAATATTACCGTATAACTTGACAAAAGAGAGAGTCTAATTTGTTGTTTCCCATTTATACTTTCCTTCAATTGTTCCTATCTACTCACTCCAAGAAAATTTATTTTCTTATTTTCCTGGTTGGTAGACCATTTTTGGAATCCAGCTTTTTTCATTATTGTTTTGCTTAATTTCTTTTCTTTTTTAGTTTTTATTGACATTTGTGAGCCCTATTATTTACAGAAAGCTACCAAACGTAAGAAGATACATGCTTTTAAGTCAAAGATGCGACTGGAGCAACTTGAAGTCACACAGAATAAAAGACAAAATGCTTGGCAGCAATTCCAGACAAACAAAGGCCGAGCTAAGAAGGTATCCTCCATGACCTTTTTTGAACTTGCAAAATGAACTATTGTAATCTTTCATAAAACCTTCAATTGTTATGGAGGTCATATAACTACTCATCCATTTACAAACATGATATAATGCATTGTCTTTTAAAACAGAAGTGAACTATGCTATTAAATTTCCAAACTGATGTCGCATATTATTGTATTCAAAGTCATTAATTACAGTGCCTCAATCCGTCACCGTGGCTTTCTGTGACAACCATTGTTTCGCTAGAGTGTTTTTCATATGGGACAATTGAATGGCAGATAGTTCAACTTTCAATTTTAGAAGTTACTAGACATTTTTATTTGGATTATAGTCCCAGTTGTTCCGTCATGTTTAGTTTGCCTCAGATTAGCTAGGGATGGCAATTTGCTTTCCCCACCCCATTTCTCCCATCCCCTCCCTGAGTATATTAAACAATTAACTTTTATATGTAAATTTATCTATATATAATGTAATTTGTTAAATATAATAAGAGGGGAAATTCTATAATACACACTTTGAAGGACAACATGTAAAATAAATTTGGGGGCAAGCCCTCACAGACCCTCTAGCTTTATGCAAATGAAGTTGCTCTTCTTAGACTTGAACCCATGCATGCTTGAGCAAGGGCGGAGCCAATATTCTTGTTCATTGGGGGCAAAATTTTGCCTTCCTAATTGACAATTGAGAAATACATTTTTGATTCGAGAAGATAAAATTAGGGCTTACAACCTAAATAGATCCCCATAAAATAAAACAACAAATCGAGAAATAAACACTACATTAAAAAAAAAAAAAAAAAAAAACCCAGGGACCAACCAAATTTGTGTGTGTTTATTCATGTTATTCCAATTACTTAAATAACTTAGACATCAATGCACAAACTCAATGAATAGTAAAGGGTCCCTAGTGAAACAAAATTAAGAGGCACTCGAAACATAGATATGAATATATGGTCATGTTTGAGAGCAGGCAAAGTCATAATCAATGGGGGCAAATTGCTCCCCACATGCTCCATTCTTCCCCAGGGGACTATATAAAAATTTCAAATTTCAGTGGGGGATTTTCCCCACTTGCCCCAATGTTTGTCTGCCTATGTTTGAGGAGTGACGCTACAACTACTGCACAAAGCAAAGTAGTGAGCCGGCACGTAGAACAGAGTTCAAATAACATAAATAGTCAATATTTCATATATCTTGTTCATCAATATTCAAGTCTAACTACTTTCTTGTTTTATCACTAGTTTTGTTAGCTATGCATCATTTATATTGAGTGCTTGGCCTTACTTTTCTTTAAACTTATTCAATCCTCTAACATTTCATCACTGTTCCTTAGTATTGTCGGCTTACAACTATAGTCATTTGTGGGATATGGCTTGCCTATCTGAGCCTTCTCATTTATTTATTGTTAATAAATAGCATCTGATTAGAGAATTTGAGTAGCATATCATATGAGCTTACATTTTATCTTTCCAATCAATTCATCTTAAGTGTGATCCATCTTATGTATGAGCTATAAGTTGATTAGTGTAACTTCATGCCAGTGCAAAATGATTTCCTGGGCATGTTTTTATTATTTGAATGCCATATATCAAAATAAGTTTGTGAGGCATTGGAATCTAATGTGGCATGTGATTCAATAAAAATTCCATGTCTACATGGTAATCTGTAATATATCCTTGTCTGTATGTATGCAAAGATATGTTTTAGATGCACGTTAAGTTTAGTTCTCAACTGAAAATTAATGTGCTTTTCCATGATGTATATGGGGGAAAATTGCATAATCTGTGCTCTCACTACACATGGAAAATCTCAATAGCCCTCTTGTGAGGCAAACAGCATTCAAGCAGATATTTCATATTTTTATTGAACTTTCTGGCCGTAAGGTTTTTTTCTTTTCTAATTTTGAAAGCCGTGCCTAATTTATTTTCTAAATTCCCAGATTGGTTTTTTCTCCGGTCGCAAGAAGGAGAGCATATTTAAGTCCCCTGAAGATCCAAATGGGAAAGTTGGAGTGACTGGAAGTGGGAAAGGTTTGACAGATTTTCAGAAGAGGGAAAAGCACTTGCATCTCAAGGGGGCAAATGGAGACTCTGGTGATGAATAGACATATAATTCAGTTGCTCTGAGTTTCTTCAGTGTCTGTGTGGTTTATTCTGTATCTGCTTCTTAGTCTAACTGGCCAAGCAATTTGGCAGAGAATTGCATATATGAAAAGTGCACCATCTGAGGATTCCTCGACTTTGGAAGTGGATTTCTAATTAGAATTTTTGGTTTTTCTCTTAATCATTCTTGGTTTTTCATCTTCCGCTACTCAAATAATCCCAGCTTTCATTTCTGGTATTTTTTTCTTTGGGCGGGGGGTCTTGGGGTTCAAATATATTCCCCTGAGATGCTTGTTTATTCAGGTGATTAGGATGCAAGGATACTAATTTAACATTAACAACCATGGAATAGTCTGACTGAAACGGTGGTAGTTGTATGATATACATGGATGCACAGTTAAGAGTCTCATTGTTACATGATGCAACTTCTGGTAACACCTGTGCTTTAAAGAGTTATATGGAGATTGCAAATATTTTGGTTAGAATATGAAATGTTGGAATCTGGATGCACTTGATATGGTGTTATTTTATGGTATGAAGCAATAATTTAGATTGACTCCAACTTATGTAAAGTTGCTTCAGTTGCTGCAATTTGGAACTTTCCATAATGTCTTGTTTGTTTTTTGGTTTCTCCTTGAATTCTATGGAGGAAAAACATCTGTGTCTAGGAAGAATGAGGATGGAACGTGCATTCCTAACCATCCTGTATTTGTTGAGATGGATCAACAATTGCAATCTGGTGGTGATTTTAATTTCTGTTTATAGAATGTTAGCGAGTTAGTAAATTAGGTTAACACCGCTAGGTGTTTAATGTTTTTCCATACACTTGAATATCAAACCTTATTTAAGAAATCTAAGGTACAACTACTTTGGCTCCCTCTCTTTTGAACATCAGATTTTTTCGACCATTGTAGTTTTTCACCATAAGAAATCTATTAGTTAAAATATCATGTTGATCTGAGTTATATATGAAGATAATTATTATTTTTTTATTTTTCTTTCTTCACTCAAGCTAATAAATGCAGAAAAAGATTTTAGGGTAAATTATATGTTTATTACAGTTTTTCCCCTCATCTTTTGGAAATTATGTCTCCCTCCTTGAGGTTTAAAGTTTAATTACAGATTCTCCTCAACAATTAAATTTTTTTAAATATTAATTTTGCACTCACTGGGTAAATTATATTAACACCCCTCGCGTTTTAAAAATTACAATCTCCTTCCTAAGGTTTAAAGTAGCATTACCAATTGCCTCATCGGTTAGTATTAGGTGGAAAAAAAAAAAAAATTCATTGAAAAAAAAAATTATTTGAAAAAAAATTTTGTTAGTAAATTTTTTAAATTTCTGTTTAAAAACCAACGTAAATTCATTTTTTGAATTTATGTTTTTTCCTCAAATTTACAAACTGAGACAACTATTTATAAACAAAAAAAATTATCAAGCAAATTTTTATAACAGTTTTTAAAAATTTTGTAAATATAAATTGAAAATTGAAAATTGAAAATTGAAAACGAAATAGTTACTAAACATGCTTCAGATGGTAAAAATGTCGTAAAATTAACAAATAATTAAATAAGTTACCAACGTAAGAAATGACTTATCAAAAGATTCTTAGGCTATGTATGGTTTGATTTTTAGAAAAAATATTAAAAATTAAAAATTAATTTGGTTAAGAAATAAAAAATAAAAAATAATTATCATTTTTATATAATTTTTATCTTTCGAGTGGTTAGAAATAATTTTTTACAAATTAAATTGAAACAGCCATACGTATGTATATATCCTGCCCAAAAGTTAAAATGATAATTATTTTTTACCCTTAAATGATATATATTTTTTTATTTCTTAACCAAATTAATTTTTAATTTTTTTAAAAAGCAATCTAAAAATCAAACCATACACCCCCGCTCGTACCCAAGTTCCTAAGCCAAGGCAACTTTAGTGATGACGGATACGTGGCCTTTGGCACGAGTCAGGGTTTCCTAAATTTTCTAAAATAAAATATTTAGGTGGCGACTCTGTAATCTGGCAAAGTAGTCCATGTTTGGCGCTTTTTTATTCAAAATTGATTTTCCAAAACCAATTGCCAGATTTGGACTTTTTGGTGTTTATTAGTCTCACATTACACTTTGTGAGATTAGATTCAGAACCGTGACATGAGTCCGAACTGTAGAAAGACCAATTCGCGCCCTATCCGAAAGGGGGGCGCGTGAAGAAAGTCGGGTCTACAGTTTCTGGAGCCTAAAAATCATTTGATAAGTCATTTCTTACGTTGGTAACTTATTTAATTATTTGTTAATTTTCTGACATTTTTACCATCTGAAACCTATTTGGTAACCATTTCGTTTTCAGTTTTTAATTTATATTTACAAAAATTTTAAAAGCTGTCGTAAAAACGTGTTTGATAATTTTTTTGATTTATAAATTGTTGTCTCAGTTTGTGAATTTGAAAAAAATAAATATTAATTCAAAAAATGAGTTTAAGTTGGTTTTTAAACAGAAATTTAAAAATTTTACTAACATAATTTTTTTTTAATAATTTTTTTTTCAATTAATTTTTTTTTAATGATTTTTTTTTTCAATTAATACTAACTGAGGGGTTATTGATAATGCTACTTTAAACCTTAAGGAGGTGATTATAATTTCTAAAATATGAGAGGTGTCAATGTAATTTACCCAGTGAGGACAAAATTGATATTTAAAAAAATTAAATTATTGAGAGGAGAATTTGTAATGAAACTTTAAATCTTAGGAAAAGAGACGTAATTTTTAAAAAGTGAGCGGAAGAATTATAATAAATATAAATTTCAGGAGTGTCAGTGTATTTACCCAAGATTTTAAATGTTTTCTGTACTTGTTCACTACCCTTGTCCGTAGTGGCTTTTTGGGTAAAATGAGGAGAAAAAAAGTGTTTAGTTTTTTGGGTTTTTTTTGCATTTTAAGTGTGCTGAGGGAAGGTCAGAGGTTAGAGCTGGTGAAATAGCGGTGATTTTTTTAGTTATAATTTAATTTTAGTAATAAATTAATATCTTATAGTTTTGAAAAAAAAAAAGAAAAAAGAAAGAAGAGTTCTTTAATTTATTTATATGATTTTTTTAATGATTTTATTTATTTATTTATTTATTTTAACTAGAATGTGTCATTGCCAAATGAAACCGGATGTGCCAAGGTGAGAGAGAGATTTAACAACCAAGAGTGGACATATGCATTATAGTGGGACACAAATTTTCGAGTGACTAAATCATGTTTTGTTGTAGCATAGCAATTGATCTATGTAGGGGGATAACAAAATGGGTTTCAATTATGGGATGTTGAGCCATGTTAAGTAATTTATTTTTTTTTTAAAAACTTTTTTAAACCTTTCGTCAGGATTGATGTTTTCTACATTTGGCCTAGTAATTATGTAACACTCTTTGTGGTGTAATATCTCGAATTCAACTCATATGAAGAGGAGTTTGATACTTTTTGTGGTGGTTTATTTCAGACTATTAATCCTTTTCGATTTTTTATTATTCACAAATTAAATAATTAGATTGTTTTGAAATTTAATTCTCGAAATGGGACAAAACGTTTATTACGTTTTCATCATAATTTTATTTTATTTTTTTAAAAAATTCAAATAAAAAACTAAAAACATATCTTATAAGTACGTTTTTATTATATATATTTTTTTCACCGTTTTAGATTTTAGGGGTTTCTTTTCTTTCATCGCTCTGTTTCTGTTTTTTACTGCTGTTGATAAAAAAAATTTCATCATTACAATAATTTTTATTAATTTTTTTGATCGTTCTCTTTCCTTTTCTCAAAACTGAAATTTATTATTTTTTTTCTTTTATACGTTTTCGTTGGGTTGAAAACAACGGTAATAAAATGCTGCAACTATTACCAAAAATAATTTTAAAATGCGCTTTCAATATGGAATCGACAAAAACTTATGTTCAAAGCAATGATAATAAAATGATAAAAATGTTTTTAAAAAAATTATGTTGAAAGTGTGTTTTGTCAATACAATTTTAATACATATATATATATTAATATAATATAAAAAAGGAAAAAAAGAAGATATTTAAGAAAAAAAAAAAAAGATATTTAAAAATTGCAATTCATATATATAGATAATTGTAAGCATAATCTGTGCATAGCACGGGTGATATGCTAGTAAAAATAAACTAAAAGCGTGTTTTTAACATAAATAAAAGATTTATTTGACAGAAAACACGTTTTATTTTAAAAAAATTATATTGAAAGTGTATGCTGTAAATTAAAAAAAAAAGTATTTACAAAATAAACTTTCTATTTCAACGCTATTAAATATTTTTTTAAAAATAAAATTGTATTTACAAAATACCCTTTCTATTTCAACATGCTTTCTATTAATTATTTTAACAAAAAATTTATGATGAAAATATATTTACAAAATACGTTTCAGTTTTGTATTTAATTATTTAAAAAAGGGACATTTTTTCATAAATCCTTCTATATCTATTTATGTTCCATTAAATCTAAATTATTTTTCTTATATTCCAATAAGTATTATAGGTGACATACTTACCAAAATATCCCTAATAATAATATTCACATTAACAACGTGAATGTTTTGTGATATGAACATTCACACATCAATGCGAATATTCACACTGTATAATATGAATGTTCATATCACTAAATTGTTAAGCGTTCAAAAAATATTTGTAAGGGTAAAATTGTCCATAAAATATCATAAATATGAGAATTAAGATTTGATGAATCAAATGTTCAAATAATAAGACTTATTAGAATATGAAAATTTGTTATAGACTAATTAGAATACAAGTATTTGAAAAAAGATTTTCTCATAAATTTCTCTTAAAAAAAATTATGATGAAAACGTAAATACGCTTTCTTAATTATTATTATTTTTTTAAATTTCAACATAAAAGGTATTTAGCAACCTAATTATTTAATTTGTGAATAAAAATAACCAAAAGGGTTAATTGCCCATTTATTTCTTCCCTATTAGTGAGCTTATGTAACTAATAGTAGTTGTGTTGGGCTTGGGCTGGTTCGTTTATTAATTGTTACACTTTGTTGACTTTTTAACTAGCTATCGTGAGTTTGTGATTTATTTGATGATATAAATATTTTTTATATTTATAATTACTCTTTTATCTATTAATAAAAAAAAGTAGTCAGATTCGTGAAAAGAAAAAAAAATTTAAAAATTCAATAAATATGAAAAATACAAACAAAAAAAAAAATCAGTACAGTTTTGTATTTATTAAAATTTTAAAATACTTTTTCACAAATATTTTATTTTTTAGATTCATCAAAGATTAGATGCATCTACAAAAGTAGAAAAAAAAAATTCTTAAATATTAAAAAAAATTAGTAAAAATAAAAAAGTACAAAAAAATAAAAACAATTCTCAAAAAACTAATTTACCACTTGTGAAGAAACTTATTATTAATTACACCCATTCTTTTGCTTGGTGAAAAAGAGAAACATTTTTTTAAACAAAAATGTCTAAAACCCCCTCTTTTTTTTTCCCACCCCTTTGATCCACTCCCTCTCTCTCTCATTAATTGGATTTTCTTTTTTGTTTTATTTTGTTTCCCTTATCCTCCAATCACCACCTATCACGTGTGTGTAGAGGGAGGGGTGGTGGAGGTAATGATTGGAGAGGATCTCCATCACTCCTCTTTTTTAAATAAACAGTCACTTTCATTAACTCTACTTATCCGATTAATTAGAGCATTTCCAACAAATTCTTTAAAAAAAGACATATTGACTATTATAACTAATTTCATCTTATTTTCTTATTTTCCTCTCTTGAACGGACATCTATTACAATAGTTATTTAAAAAAAATCTTCTAGCCTAATTACACTTCAAGAGTTTTGGAAAACTTTTTAAATATATTATGTAGATAAATAAGTAAAATAAAGAGTAACATTGAACCACATAAATAAAAAAGTAACTAGGGAAAAAAACAAAAAGACTTATCTTTTTTATATTTTAACTACGTTGGAGTTGCTCTTACTAGTGCAACAACTGATTCTATTTGCCATCTAATGTAATTAAAAGAAAAGAAAAAAAAAGAAGGGAGAAAGATTACTTAATACAAAATGTGAAATGTGATTCAACTTATCAAAAATTATAGAACGAGGTGCATCAAAACCAATGTTAGTGTATCATAATTGGACCTATTCACACTGCTCTTACCCAGTACAGAACCAACCCAACCCAACTTGCCAAGGAAAAAAATTTCTTTCTATCCAATCCAAGGAGAGAGAAGGGCTTTGTTTGGTCCCCATCAAAGATATTCAAACAAACACCAAACTGGAAAGCTGGTACTGGAGACTGACTCAGCTGCAAAATACATTGGCAAATTATTTTCTCCAAAATTTGAATTACACTCTTCTTGTTTTTGTCGAATACAAAAGGCAAGGAAAAATTATAAACAAGCGCAATCTAGGGTGGGTTGGTTGAGAGAGAGAGAGAGAGAGAGAGAGCGCTATGTTTATGTCGGCACCTAGAGCAGCAAGCAAGCTATGTTTGTCTGTGACTCTAGCTAAACCCAACCTGACACTACAGCAATGGAGAAACAGACAATTAATGGTCGCTCACCAGCATATACCTACTCCATTCCAAATTGAATGCCTTCCATAAATTGCATGACATCCAGCCGGAAATCTCTCCTCCGTGAAGCTTCATGTTTTAGGCTTCTTTGGCGGACCCATGTCTCCGGGCTCGGCCTTCCGCTTTATCCCTAGGAAGTGCTCAACCTGAAAAATGGACCAAAAAAATATTAAAATAACGAGTCTGAAAGAGATCTTTAATTAAAAGAAGAAATATAACAAAAAGAAAAACATATAAAATAATTTAGCACTATTTGCTGCAGTTTTCTTTTTTGTTTATAGAAATGCAAAAGTTCTAAGAGGTCATTCTGAAACCGCCAATGACAGGGGGGCAAAATCCAAAGATGGCATAAACAAACAAAAAAATGGAGGGGGAAAAAAAAAAAGGCCTTTAAAATAAACGTGTCAAGTTATTGTGATTTGCGCAATTAAAATTTACTTGCATGAATCACAAGGAGGCATTTGTTGGCAGGTATATTTCAATTGAATAATAGCTGAAGAACTGAAGGCACGGCTAAGATCGTATAAGGTTTGGTCAGGGTTTGTTTGGCTGATAAGACCCTAAACTCAAGGTCTTCGGAACCTGCAAAAGGACAAGTGACACAAGGAATCTACAAAGTTCAAAGGATAATCAATCCAATCAGGGGATGACGAGTGCAGAGTTATGGTAGAAAAGCTACAGGGGATAAATTCTAGAAGATTAAAAATACAGGGTATGATAGCATTGCGAATTTAAACAACGTTATCATGAATTGATTTGAATTCAAATTGATGATAAGATTCTCGTACCGTATAGACAGTCATTTAAATTTAACAGACATTATCATAAATTGGCTTGTATTAAAATTGACAATAAAAGAGTCTCGTATTGTATAGATGGTCATCTTATTTAAATTTAAATGATGTTATCATGAAGTGGTTGTATCATATAAATGGTCCTCTATATATATACGAGGACCATCACACAAAAGAAAGGACCAAAAAGATTCAAAACCAAGCATTCAGAGAGCCAAGGATTTAAAACAAATACAGACATAAGCACAAGTGGATACACTGAATGAATTTGATATGCTTCTATCAAGACAAGCTCTTTTACATTGTTCAAATGAACCAAACCTATAAGTTATATCTTGCATTTTTCTTCAACAAGGTTGAAAATGGTAGCCAGTTCCAAACCATTCCATTGTGTTGTATGATTTTGATGTAACTAGGTGCTCTAAAACCCTAAAAAATTTATAAATATAAATATATTTCTTTTTAAACCTCTTTTTATGTTAATTTATGTTCTTTATTAATGATCTGGAGCATGATATCAGAAATGGGAGCCCTACAAACAGATAATTTAACATTATTTGTGGACAGAAGTTTCCAAATGCACCCACACTAAAAAAATTACATTTAAAAAAAAACCCTAAATTTTTTAATAAAATAATAAATATATGAGCTAATTACACGGACCTTTCCTGAGGTTTGTGACACTCACGGGGACCTCCCCTGTATTTTGCCAACAATATACACAGACATCCCTTCCATGATCTAGCCATTAGAAGTGATAACGTAAATACTAAATTTACCCTTGTTCCCAACCACCTTCACTACACAGTCATCCTCAAAATCAAAAGCTCTCATCTTCTCTCTTCCCTCTTCACTCCAAAGTTATTCATCACAACCGAGAGAGCACAACCAATTTGGCAACCTTGACTTTTTCCTTGCATTACACAAATGATCTCTTTCCCAGAAAATCAACACAGTTTTAGCAACCAAAAGTCAATGGAGAGTTAGAGAGATAAGGCCCTATATCTAAGAAAACACTTTGTGGTATAATAGGGAGATACAAGTCATAGTAAAAACAAAAAAGAAATGTTTTTAAAAGTGACAAAGGGATAAAAATGAGAAAATTTTTAACAAAGACAAGTTGGCAAATAAGGAGGTTAAAAAAGGACAATCAAAGTTGCTAAGTTAAAAGCCTAAGACAATCTATGCACTACATTAAATAGTAAAGATGATGAAAATAATATTAACAGACTTGTTATATTGAGAGAAAGAAAAACAAAAGATTTTAACCAAGTGTATGAAATGTGAGGATTTGAGGGTGAGAGTGAAGGTGATGAGATTAAAGAGAGGTGAAAAGGTTATTTTAAAAGCTGTTAAATGAAAAATATTTAGAAAACTTAGGAGGGGAAGAATGTGATAGTATTATAATCAACTAAAGGAGTTTGAATTGGAATTTACTGCCTAAGAAGCACATAGACTAAGTGATGCAAAGTATAAGAAGCTCAAGGAAGACTAAATTTAAAAAAGCGATGATATTTGAGCATTGACATGATTTCAAAGAGAATTGATATAAATATTATATAATTATCTTTATAGTATTAATAGAGTCTCATGTTATGATTATTTTTATGTTTTATAGGATTTTTAGGTCAGGGGTATTTTGGTAATTTGCATTATTGCTGTCATAGGTTGTAAGCGTCGCCCATGGGTCGTCTTGTGGGTCAAGTTATTTAATAGGGTCTTATTTATATTTCTTATTTAGTTTTAAATTGGTTTTAGAAGTCAAAAATATTTGAATAGTTTCTTGTTTTTTTGTTATAGTTGATTTAGGAAGTCTCAAGTCTATATAAAGTCATGTAATACTTCTAATTGAAGCGAGGGAGTTGATATTTTATACAATTTTGAGAGCTTTGAAGCCTCTTTGGATTTGTGTGATGCAACCCTAACCCTAGATATGATGCCTAAGGGATTCTAAGAGTGATTCCTACATCTTTCTTTTTCTTCTCTTTCTTTCCCTCTTTTATTTCAGCACTTTTAACAGCCCAAAATACTGTTCACGGATACTGTTCACAGTAAGTACCCAAAGAGTCCTCAAATTCAATCTTCGAGCACATTACATTAAGCCCCTAACCCTAATTCTTCCATATATTAGTAAATACCCTAATTTTTCATTACTTTTCAGCTTGAATCACAATAAAAACCCACAAAATCCAACTGTCCCGTTCTCACAGCGCTGTCCCTAACCGTCCTGCTTACGTGTCATGTTAGGCACTGACATGACACAACAAGGCACTTCTCAACATTTAATGTAAATTTATATCTATTATCTTTTTTTTGGACTTAAAAAATTATTATATTTGGTTTAAATATTCATATCTACGACGTATAATAATTATTAACCCTTACATATGATATATAATAACAAATATATAAAATTAAATATTTTGCACATGTCCTCCATGTAATTTTTTGAAAATTTGTGTGAACATGTCAATGCCGTGTCACGTGTCTCTATCCGTGCTTCTTAGTTTACTAGTAAAGAACCTATAGGCAATCATATGATGAAAAATTATGTACGTTAGGAAGCGTGTCATTCAAGTTTATCATACAAACACAGTTTTCCAAATACATACAAGCATATCACACACACACACACAGACCTAAGCCAGAAACATCATTTCATTGAACACAACTACTGCAGCATCAATTGCTCCCAATCCGACAGACTGCTCAGTTCCACTACAACCGAAAACTCAGATCCAACTATAATCTGGTCAAGATATACAAACCCCAACACAACCAATACGGCATTATAAGCAACATGAACCAGCCAATTCAAACAGACTTCAGACCACTAATTGCAAATGGTGCAGGTACTATATAAAATCAACTGCATCTGTGGTATCCACCACATTGGTTTTCGAAAATTAGAATAACTTCCTAATAATACGACAAACACCCCAAGACATAGCAGGCATTAAATGCAATTAAACTATTAATCTTAGAAATTGATGATGGGAAATAATTTTATATAAATAAGACTTATCAACAATAAGGCTTATGATGCTTTCCACTTAATTTAGAAGAACGAAATGCAAACCACAATGCATCCAAGCCACATGTCTACACCAATCTGTACATAATCAATCCATGTATGCACACACAGATTTTGAGAGATGAAAGTACAGAACATGAAAAGCTACACTGACCTTTCTGTCCCCAAGCATGGGCGTCAAGCCACCAGGAAGGTCCTTCTCAACTGTAGCAAAACCACTTCTTGGATCACTAGTTTGACTGCAATCAATTAAAATAAAATGTAAGGTCAAGCAAAGTAAATAAATTGGGAAGATTGCAATGAGAAGGATATCTGCATTACAGACATCAAACATAATCCTAGTTAAGCTTCATCATTTAAAAGTCCTGGTTCTGTTGACAGAATGGCATGGAATTCCCACAGGTTATGTACAAACTTTTCAAGGTTGTTTTTCAATGAACTTATTTACTTTAACAAACACAAACACACAGAGACATGTGGTAACCACCCTTGCACCACATCTTGCCACAAAATTTAACGCTACACAAACAGAAACTTATCTGATGCGGAACAGAAAGGCGTTGGATAAACAAATATTGATGATTTTGTAACTTAATTTATTTATAAGTTTTATTTTAATTTAGGTATTTATTAGGTTAGTGTTGAATTTTTGGTAACCTTAATTAGGGTCTTCTATGTTGCCTATATTAATGGATTTTATGTAATAACTTTAGATCAGCTTTAAGACAACATTATTTGAGTGTAAGACTGGCTGTTTTTGTGATATTAGGGTCATGACCATTGTGTTCTCTCTTCTTAATCTTCTTGAAACTTTTTGATCTTCTGTTTTAGATCAATTCTCCATATATTCTGGTTTTGGGATCAATTAGATAGTCGAACAGATTTCTTAATAACCATTCCACATCACTATCATTTAGAATCCAAAATTGGTGTACTTGATCCTTAAAATTGGATTTATGATAGATAATCAGGTTGAAGGATTCAAGAAATTCCTAGAACAAATGAACAATCATCTACAAAATAAATAAAGTGGGATTGCAACAAGGACAAGCATTCTGTTATACTGCCATGGGAATTTCAATAGCTGCAGGATAGATCAAGCTTGTTGATCTGCTCAACAACTCAATTATAAAATCCAAACTTGCAAAAGAACTCAGCTCAGATTGCTAAAAAGTGGTTTGGCAAATGCCAGCACCAGCTCAACAAAAAAGGAATTTTACCTCGTTCCTTCAAGTTATTAGGTGAAATAAGGCTATCCATATGGAAGTTAACTTGGGGCTGGGAAATAAAACAAGACCCAGGTTAGATAAAGAACCTGATAACATTCACGGGTGGGCACAGCATACATTTTCTTAGTGAAAAGCCCCTAAAACCCCAAATTGAATGTTATGGGGAAGTTCCAGACAAGACCAATAAAGAAGGTTCATCCACCGCCATTTTGGTACCAGGAAATTACCATTAGCTATTTGAACGATCATGCCTACTTCATTTTATTACCAAAAGCAGCCATGATTCAGTGGCAAAATTTATACATGGCTACAATTGCCAATACATATGGTAAAGCATGGAATGTTAGGGAGAAATGGCAGGGGCCATTGACCCCACACCCATAACAACCCATTCAAACCACGTTGACACATAACCAAACCCCCTTCACCCAATACAACCACACACAAAAAAGTCCATTATCACCCAATCATGAAGATCGTGCTATCCACAAATATACTTTCATTTCATTAAATTTCAGCACATAAGTTAGCAACCAACAAAAAATAAACAAATAAGCAAATAAGCAAAAAGAAAACATACCCTGGTTTGACATGCCCACTGAGAACAAGGTAGGGTGTCTTCAATCGAGCTTGAGCTTCCCTCATCCTCTCTACGGATAACGATGGCGTATCTGAAGGCATCATTTGCTTCACCTTCAGTTCTTCTTGGTATTGACGGATGCGCTTTTCTTGTTTCATTTTCCCAGGCCCCTTCCCATGGAATTTGTGTGAAATCAACCGAAAAGCTTCCTTTGGGGTCAACTGGTAAACACAAACAAAGAACCTCAATGAATCATAAAATATGGCTTACTGATCATTATTATGTTTTGGATCCTAGAAAACATTATGAAACCAAACTAGCATAGGAATTCACAAAACATAAATGTGAAACCATAAATGCAACAAGCCAAGTACAGTTCCAAAGAGCAGCTATTTAGCCACTCAGGGTTCTAGAAGTCTCCATGATAACAGTCAACATTTGATAGTAATTATGTCACAAGGAAAAATCTATTCTCCAGAAAAGTCCATATCAGACTTTTTGTAGCATTTAACACTTCCAAATAAACAAGTGGATTCATGACAAATTCAGACGGATTTTTTTTATAAATAAATAAATCAAGGGAAAGGATTCCTCTCCAATTGAGGTGTTGTTGGGCTTTGGTGTACCCATCTCAAGACCTATCTTTGTGATCCGAATTGTTCATCTTGTAGCATCAATTGGATAAAGCAACCATGCAAAACATAAGATGATCAAACATCAGTAGCCACATGATCTTATCACATTTGTCTTTATAAAAAATGGATGGTTTGTTTCCAAAATCATACTTAACATCCATTTTTTTCCAAATTTTAACATCCATTTTTTTCCAAATTTTAAAATGAAATCTGATCATATAGCTAGCGATGCCCAACCAACCTGGTTTTTTGCATGGATCATCTGATAAATGGACCATACAAAATGAACAATCCAGATCACTGAGGTGGACCTCAAGGTGAGCCCACCAAACCCAACAACACCTCTCCAGTTGGATGCCAAGATGAAGAGAATCCATTTCCAAAAATAGAACTTTTGAAGTCACCACATTTTTTTCTTTCCTACCTAATACATTATGCTCCTCCTACCTATGTCAAACATCAAAGCTTGTTTTATTTTCATAGAATGAAAACTAGTAGCAACTTGCTACCATACTTTTCTCTCTAACTGCAATCAAGACTAAATCAAACCAAACTACACCTTGTGTCCCACTCCTGTAGGATCATCTACATGAATCCTCTTTCACCATTTTGCTCTGTCAAGGGCTATATACTAAGCTGCCTTAGTCTTTACTCACATAGTCAAATTAGGATTCATGTTCATAAAGGATCTAACGAGGATTTTTATGCTCACACACAACCCTCATTATCCAAGCTTGGGACTAATTGTGTAAAAGATTAAATGCTAAGCACGACACAGACGAAACTATGATCTAGACTATTGTATCATAAACAATATTGTTCATTTTCTACTAGACTCGCTACTGCCGATCTATGGTTGCTTTGCTTTGTCCATGCTTGATGTGGCAGTGGAATAGGGACAACCTAGAGGAATAGGCATACTTTTGAGGAGTTGGATTTAGGAGGACTAATAAACACAATATGGATCTCTTATGATAGATCTCCTGCATATTTTTATTTTTTTGGTGTAAAGGATCTTTATGTGGATCCTTTTCTACTTGTGGATTTTATATTTGAGCTTTTTTCAATCCTTTTGAATGGTTTGCACCCTTGGGGTGTTTTGGCTATAGCAATACAATATCACACATCCCTAGTCAAATTTATATATACCAAACCAAACTAAGCCTTGTGTCCCAATCAAGTAGGGTCGGCTACATTAATCTTTTTTCTCCATTCAAGGGCTACATGCTCAATTAATCTTTTTATACAGCCGGTCACATGCCTAGATAAAGAAGGAGGGCTCTGTTAGGTAGCCTAACAGCTACCATGTACAAATTCCCATCAGACCCCTTATGAACATGAATCCAAATGTGTGTATATATATATATGGCCCCGTTTGAGAATAGGCTATTTTAGTTGGCTTTTTGACTATTTTAGCCTGGCTAAAAGAGTTGTGTTTGGGATAATACTTGGCTTTCTTTTTTCTTTTTTCTTTTTTTTTATCGTTGATTTGATGGTTATGAGAGACAAAGTGAAATGATTATAATTTGGATGTAACATTTTGTCTTATTGGCTATTTTAGCCTATTTTGCCTTTATTAGCTATTTTAGCCTCCAACCCAACTTCCCAAACACCCCCTCACAATAGATGATACTTTCAACTTCTAGTTAAAATCAATATAGTGGCCTACATACTTGGTAAAAATGTTTAAGCAATTTTTTTAATATTAGACATACCTAACATAAATACACTTTAAAAAGTATAATATTGGTGAAAAAAATCTTTAAAAAATTCACTAAATACCAAAAATAAAATATATATATATATATATATATGAAAATTCAGTACATTTTTCATATTTTTGTGTATTTATTAATTTTTTAAAATACTTTTTCAAAAATATTTTACTACTTAGATACATATAAGTAAGGTGCATCTTAAAAAGTTAAAAAAAATAATAATAAAAATAAAAAATAAATAAATTGACTAAACCCACATTAATTATTTTTCTCAAATCACAAATTGAATCGTGAATCATTTGGTAAAAATATTTAAAAAAAAAAAAAAAAAAAAAAAAAACTCAATTTCTAGAAAATTGAAACCAAACACACTGATTAGTGTGACAAATTGGGTCATGGCACACATGGCTGAGAATACAATTGATCAAATTTTTATTATCACTCCATGAAGTAAGCTTTTATCCATTAATTCTCTTCTCTTTCATGGTATCAATTGAATGTGAGGTGCTACATATGCACATAACACCTAATTGTAATGCTAAAACATTTAAAATGGAAGCAATTGCTTCTTTGCAAAGAGATTACTTACAATTCGTCCAAACTCGTCTGTCCTTTCAATTCGTATCTCCTTTTGCCGATCAGTATCATAAATGCCAACAAGCTTGCTTTTTTTCTTATCCATGTTTCTGCCACCCCATTCAACAGTTTCTTTCAGTGATCCTCGCTCTTTAAGCAGCTTAAGAGCACCAGATAACCCTTTCCCCACAGCTGCTTCGTGAATCGTTTCATCTGGAACTATCTCCTCTTTATCCTCATAAGCAGTGGGTTCCTCTTTGTCGGTATCATTTACCTCTGTCCAACCACCGTCCTCATCTTTTATTTCTTGATCAGAGGCTATTGGTGCTACATCTTCCTCCATGAAAACATCTTCACCATCTGGCTTATGGGCTTCTGAAAGAGCAAAAGTGACAGTATACATCAGTAATTCAGAAATTAACATACACATTATATATGGATTTTGCTAACGTGTGCCCTTAAGGCACATATTAAGAAGCTTAAAAGGATTGTACATTTTGCATAAAATAAAAGTGAGTACAATGAAGAATGTAAAATCCTTTTAATCTTGCTTAACAAGACCCATTATAAACTAGTCTAAGGATCTGCATATGGAGTCAACAAAGAATATAGCATTTTACTTGCAGAACATCTATGGACCAGATGTCAAGAAACCTTTTGAGTTACAATAAAACAAAAACTGTAATACATTCAAAAGTTTACCAGATACTGACATTAGGAGTGTAAATGGTGGAAGAATAGTATTACTCCCGGGCAGCTGGGCTTCTTCCAAATAACTCCCAACCATATTTCTGCCCAGATGCAAAATATGGCTACCATCTGACAGTTATATACTAAAGAACATACAACATTGAAAAGCATGAAATTTAATGAAATTAATCCCGTTTGATTGGGTCTAATTTTAGGATCGAGAGACATTTGTGTTTGGGGTTTGCTCTTTTGATGACGTTTTTGTTGGCTTATTTTTTGTCTTTAGTGAACTTTTTTTAAAAAAATTCAAAAAGCTTTATGCTTCTAGATTCTACTCGACGAGACGAACCGAAAAATTTATAAAAAAATTTAAAAAGTTCAAAAAAAGAGTCTAGAAAAGACAAACAAACCAAAAATTGTTGAAAAAAAGCCAAAATTTTTTGTTTTTTTTTTTTTTTTTGGGGGGGGGGGGGGGGTTTTGTGGAATTTTCAAAAGAAAAAAAACTTTTGACGAACCAAAAAAGCAAAACAAATTGACAAAATTTTGAAAAAAATGTCATTAAAGGCAAAAAAGTTCCTCAAAAAAAATTTGGCTTATTTGGAAGTTTCCAAACAGCAACACTCCACAGGATAGCTGACACATATACTACTATTACCTCTAGAAATGTGGTAAGACCCCATTTGGTAGCACTTACATGTTAACTTAGGCCTAATTTGGGGAGTAACTATTTTAGCCAAAAAGTCAAAAAGCCACTATAAGTTGTCACATCACTCTTTCTACTTTTCTACACATCTTTTCATAAAAAATCAAAAAGTTAATAAAAAAATTTGTTCCCAAACGAGGCCTTAATTAGTTTATTTGCTTTAAAAAAATTGAGTAATGGTGTTCGGTTGCAAATTTAAATATAACTTACTTGACTTTTACAGCTAATTTGGCAACAAAAAATGAGATTTTCTTAAGCTACACAATTTGTAGATTTTTTTCAGCTTATTTGAAACCCTTAGATAAATGTGGACAAAAGAGCCCAATCTTTTTTTTTCTTTTTTTTTTGACAACTAGATGTCTGGGCCAGTTTGCGCGCACCTCGACTAATCACAAGGTCTTGAAGTTAACAACTAGGCAAAGCTCCAATGGCCCCTTGGGGTGACTTAAACTCAAGACTTTAGATCTTATCCTCAAGTCTTTACCGCTCGGCCAACCCCTCCTTGGGATTAAAAGAGCCCCATCTCTTTTTTTCCTAATTATAACTTTTGAGAGTATTATAGATATTTGCACAATAAAAAACATATATCACAACTTATTTAACCAAACAAGCTCAATTTTTTTTTTTTTTTTTTTTTAACAGATTATCAATTCACCAAACATACTTACAACTCATTTTAAGCCTTTTAAGCTAGTAATCTAAAATGCTAAAATCATAAAAGTTAACTTATAAGTGATACCAAACATGAACTAAAAGTAATGCTACTTAATTTTAATTTCATTGGAACAGACCATGGAAAGCATACCTTCATCGAGTTGAAGTCCCCAGACAAATTCTTCCATCTCTGTGAAGACAACCTTGTTTTCTTGTGTCTCTCCAGATGCAGGGTTTTGGTCATCTGCAGTTGAATTGCTGACTGTTGAAGAGGCAAGGAATGCAATAGCCTGAGGACCGGATGTGGAAGCCTCATCTTGCTTCTTAAGTGCAAATTTTCTTGCTCTTTCTAATGATTTGCGTAGATCATCATCGTCATCACCAAATACTGGATTATCATCTTCCTCTGTTTTAACAGTGATAGTTTGCTCCAGTCGCAGTGCTTTAGATGCCTCGTCTGCTTTAGCATATGCAGCTTGGTATGCATTACTTCTTTTTTCAGCCTCAGATCTCTCATTCTCCTCTCTAATGGCCTGCCTCTTCCCATAATTCCGAGAACCAAGATCTCCAACTCCCAATCCAGCAGAGACAGCTTCCACTTCAAGCGCATCTATGTCCAGCTTCTCTTTTTTTCTCAATGATTTCTTTTTCTTGGGCTTTTTAAACTGAAGCATTTCTTCGTGAGTGTAGTAATCTGATTTAATTTGATCAGATGAGTTGAGATCTTCATAGTGATTGTTTGCCGGAACACCCTGTATCCTTCTTCGGAGCTGGCAAAGGAACATGCACTTTCAATAAGATAACAAAACAAATTTTTTCCTTAATGACATTCATAAACTACAACATTAACAAGAATGAATACCTCCTCAAGTTTCTTCTCTGCGTCGCCGGTGAAACGACCACTTGCATCCAGAGTTATCCCCTGGAGAAGTAAACCGCAGCTAAGTACAAAAGGTAATACAATAACCAAACCCAGCATTTCTACAAATACTAAGAAAAAAAAATATAACCTCATCCACAACTGGATCATCATATTTTGGGAGTATTTTCTTTTCAGAACCTGGCTCATCGTTGAACCTAAAATTGTACAATGAACAAAAAGGGGAGTTGGTTATCTGAAGTACATTTACAGATAGTGAATTAACAGTAATTTTAGTCTTACTTGTCATCATATATCCCCGTTTTCTTCTTTGCAGAACTATAAGCCTCATTCCTCCGCTTTTGCTCTCCAATTTCCACATTTTCAAGCATGTCCACCGCTGTTATATACGATGTCATATCACCATATGGCATCTGAAGCAAAAAAATATGCCACAACAGAGGAGGAAGAAAAAGGGCAGAAGGGAAGGGGGAAGAAGCAGCTATGAACAAATTGTTTACCTTGATTGATATCACCATCAGCAAGTATGCTCTGATCTTTGAGTGTCAAAACAACTGCCCCACCTTCAATTACTTTGTCCAGCCCATGAAGAACTTTAACCCCTGCTAAGTCTTCTGTTCAAAACCAAAGTGAACATAATTGAGTGATACTAAGAAACTGAAACTTTTAAGTTGCAAGAACATACAAAATAAAAAACATGCATAAAACAGTGGGAAACTTTATGCAAATGAAGTTCATCATCACAAACTTTTTCTCACTGAGAGATTTTAGAATGCAATACTGTGAGTGCAGAATACAGGATTGTGTGCATCATAAAGAATATCATAAGATAAACTAACATATATTGCAAGAATAAAATACTAAATCATATAATAAATGACATAAAAATTTATTTCTTAAAAACTTACAAATTGGTCAAAGAGAAAAATTAAAAATCTCATATCTAACTCATAAGAAATTAAGAAAATTGAAAATTTTAATATAACACGAGATAAATGACATTTCATTGCAAACATCAAAAAATAAGACAATCATTTATCTTTCCTAATCGAATCTGATAGGTTGGTCCATCTAGTGCATGATTTGCAACTAAAGATATTCTTTTGGATTTGTTTGGATATGAGTAGTCTCAAACATACTTGTTAGAGGGTTTATTATTATTGTCCAAACAAGCTTTTTGGCTCAAATCACAGAATAAACTCAAATCCAACCGTACGTGTAAAGTCTTTGTTTCTTCCCCCCGAAATAGATCCATGAGAATAATTAAATTTCTAGTAGCAAATGGAGCATGCGAGTTATTTTTCATGCAACTTTTTTATCTCGATTTAGGTCTCCTTTGTATGAAATTGTCTAAGAAAATGGTTCGTGATTATTCAATGATTATCATCGAAGGTGAATGATAGTGTCAAAACTCCTTTAACAAAGACAAAGATGAAGGACAAGGTAACATTCAATTAATCATGCGCTACACGTTGAGATACTATATCATACGGAAACATATCTCATGATTCAAGTCACTAAAGATATGAGTTCACAATATGCATCTTTTTTCATACGATACACATCATGTACCTAACAATTCCAACAACATTGATGAAAAACAAATTCTTGACATGAGTTATTCAAAGTTGTGTTTGAATATCTCAAGGAAATTGGGCAGTCTTATGTTCTACAATTGATAGGAGTAAGATATTATTAAAATTTAAAGAAATATACATGAGTTCATTCTACTTAATTCAGTGTTGAAGTGATGAATCCATGTTAAACCACCAACTCGTGTGCTCAAATGCCATGCCATGTAACAACAAATTGATCCAAGTTAAATGTGACATCCTATGATGCACGAACATGGACATGGACATGGACATGGACACAGGACACAACACGGGCACGCGAACACGCAAATTTTCAAAAAATGAGGGATACGACACGCTGGGGACATGCTCAATATGTATAAATTTTATTTATTTATTATATGTCAATAAAAATAAAAATAAAAATCATTAGAAGATAACTAAAAATACAAAATAATATAAAGTCAATGCCATATTTAAGAATCAAATATAGGTTCTTATAAAATTACAATAATAATAAAATTAATAAACACAATACCCAAAAGATTTGTGTTGGTGTGGAGTATTTTAATATCAAAATATTATGCATATATAATATTACAATGGAAGATGTATGAAGGTAAATGCAATATTGAGGTTAGTGAAATGGAGGCTTCGTGGAATGGTGACACAAATCTTTAGTGGGCCCACAAACTTATTTCATATACCATTTTAAAATAGATCAACATTGGTTTCCACTAACTTGGTAAAGAAAAGAAAACAAAGAAGGGAGCGAGGAAGAAAACAAAGGAAACAGAGAGGAAGAAAACAAAGACGACAGACTGAGGAAGAAAAATGAAGGCAGCAGAGGAAGAAAAACGAAGAAGACAGGGGAAGAATGGAGAACAGAAGAAAGGAAAAATAGGTTAGGGCTTTCTCTCTCTCAATCTCTTTCTCTCTCTTTCTTGTTTCCAACGGGTTAGGGCTTCAATCCACCTCTCTATTTTTCAAGCTTTATTTTTTACAGAGTGTCCAAACGTGTCTTTACATGTCAAAAACATGTCTGGATGAAAAAATTCAAAAAAAAAAAGGGACATGTCTGGTAGAGCAGTGTTTTAAAAGGGGTGCTTAGGCGCACGCCTAAGCGCGAGGCGCAATGAGGCACAGCCTTGCGCTTCGAACAGGTCGAGGCGAGGCGCAACTTAGGCGCTGAGGCGAGGGCTTTTTTTTGAGGCACAAGGTGCAGGCTTCATGAACTTTACCTATTTTTCTACACCAATTGTCGATTAAGTGCTTTTTTTGTGTGCATACCTATAGGGATTCAAAACTCTTTAATATAAAATGACCAAATGTGGTCAAAAGAGAGCAGAAAATGATAAAAGATTGAATGCTATGCTTTATATCTCTTGTTGGATATTATATTTCTAATTTTTAGAAGATTGAATGTTATGTTTAGAGGTTATCGAAAATTGTTATGATTTTTTAAATTATATATATATTTTTTATGTTAAAAATTTTGCCTATTTTATAATTTAGCTTTTCTTCTACTATTTGAGCTTCACTTTGGTGAGGCGTGCGCTTCGCCTCGCGCTTAGGCTATAGCCTATAGGAGACCATATCGCCTCGGTGCGCCTAGAGCCTTTTAAAACACTGTGGTAGAGTGTCCGACACGTGTCCACCGCGTCGGTGTCTGACACGTGTCGGACATCTGTACACTGCCTTCAGCAAGGTGTCCATGCTTCCTAGGTGGCATCCAATGCCAAAAATCAATCATCTATGACAAGCTTTGGAAAAACAATAACAATAATAACACACTAACAACAACAATAATAATGAGAGTGAAAAGGAACCATACGAGCAGTATGCTGGGGTGCCGCCTCATTTTCAATTTCTCCCTGGTTGATATTGTCCTGAAAAATTATATGTAAGATCAATTGTTCACTTCAGACCTAAAATAAAGAGGAAGCACAAAGGAAACCAACTAACCTGCTCCTCAAAAATCTTTGAGAGCTGCAAGGCCTTCTCTTTTTCAGAACTCCTTCTCTCCTCGAGCTTACGGCTCTTATTAACCCATGCTAAAATTTCAGGTACTCCCTCAGATTTATTACGCATTCTTTCTTCCTTCATCCTAAATATAAAAAATAAAAGGTTTAAGATGTAGAAGAAGAAAATGAAATAAATACAAGCCCCTTTACCTGAATTCCTAAACAAATATGTGAGTAAGGTTCCCTAAGCACAAATGTAGTTACCTTTTTATCACCAAAAAAATAAAAGAACATTCCAAAATATTATTTCATACTAGCATTCCACTACTTCAAACAACAAAAATTGCAAAATTGATTATGATAAGATATATGCAAGAAGGAGGTACTCTCCAATCACATCATTCTTTAGCGAAGCCAATATGCACAACTGAGATAAGCCAAGTACATAACTGAGTTAAAAACATGAGAATACCCTAGATATCCAAAAATAATACAAATACACATCTGAAAATCAATAGATATGTTAATTATACTAGGCCACAGAATTACTACAAGTTGAAAGTCACAGAGTCGAAATAATTAATAGATATGCTAATTATAGACACAGTCAATGCATGATTTCCACTTGAAAGCCACTTCAAAATGTTGTTAAAGTTATAGAATAAGATGGCTAATTAACAAGTATCTCAAAGCAGAAAGAGTCTTGCAACAATGCAAGGCGTATGCTACTAATTCTAGTGTTATGGACCAAGGCCAAATCATCAACAAATCATATCACACATAATTTTCCTAGTCCAAGAAAAGGTGCCAAGATGTCAATATGATGAGGGTAAAAGACTTCACACTAATTGAAGTAAAAATTTTGATATCTTCACAACAAGCCAAATCAAATTTCCTACTCTCTACATAAAGACTACATCTCAGACATGGCACCTCAATACTAAAACCAGAGTCACCTTTTAATGGCCTTGTCAAATCAATTTATAATTTTTGAGTTAAATTATATTATAAGCAGTACCTATAGGGGCACATCCAAGCAGATTAACATGTACTAAAACCCACAAACCCCTATTTAAAATAATAAATAAATAAACAAACAAAGAAAAAGAAGTAATCATATCTTCACCAAATCCAAAAATGACTAGGAAAAGGATTCTCCCCAAATACACCACATTAAATATAAAGTTTCCACATTCCTAATGCAAGCAAAGAAAGGAATAGATTCGACAACTCACCGGCTGAATAAGCAGATGATCCATAAATTGTACCACTTCCTTGCAAGAAAACATCAACTTCGGATTTAATTTTCACTTTTCTACAAAGAGAACCTTGCACACACGATGCGTGCACAAAACATGGCTTTTAATGATGATGTAGTTGCAAAACATGGCTTTTAATGAGAATGAGTGGGAAACTTGGTAGTTTGCAATGTAGAGTCATTGTGTAGTCTTTATTTTTTTACAAATTCGCCCAAACAGTTATAGATAGATCATAGGAATAATTGAAACAAATGTGACAAATAGTTCCTATCGGAACAATTTTTGGCATTAGAAATTATGATGACAAAACTTCAGTTTGTTGTTCACACCACTGATTTGTTGGATTTACATAACAGAATAGACAACAGTATAGCTGACAAGCTGTCAATCATCAAAATTTTGCAATGGGCTATTGACTCCACGCACGCTCACAAATGATAAAAAACAATAACAAAATGTCATCTTGATAGGTACTTTAGATTTCCTAATAGGCAAATATCTAAGAAGCACAAACACTTCTATGGAGAAGGCTTGTCACCGTTACGGACACGATACATTAGAGACAATCCTAAAAGTGTGTCCAACACATATTCAATGCGTCATAATTAAAATTTTAAATTCATAATATAAGACACTTTACATACACTTCAATGGCACTTTGAACCCTTTGAACACAACCTATGTGCTTAATCGCTTCAAGCAACAATGCCCTGCTTCTTTGGAATGCAATTTATGCACTCCAAGGGTGAGTTTGGGATCCACCTATAAAGGACACATCGTTTTCTGAACTTTTTCGGCTTTAGTGGTTTTTGCGTCAAATTTGTGGCCAAAAAAAGCCCCTTTTTTTTCTTTAATGAACTTTTTCCCAAATTTTTTTTATTTTTTATTAATTTTCTAGTCTGTCTAGTCAAACCTACAACGGTAAATCTTTTTTTAAAATTAATTTAAGTTCACTAAACACGAAAAAAAATCAACAAAAAAGTCACTAAAAAAGACAATCCCAAACACACCTTAAATATATTTTGAAACATTCACAAGATGAATATATCATGTGTATTTCAATGTTTTACAGTTGTTTTGCATTCTTTTCAATGCAATTGCATTATGTGAATGACATCTTGATGTTTACATTAGAAAAACTATATATATGACTTTTTAATTTTAAATAGTGTTATATTGTTTTTTTTATTTCTTTTGAATAAGCTATTTGTCTATTTGAAAATATATAATATATAATAAATTTATTTGTTTTTTTTTTTGTACACGTTTAAATTTATATTTTCATGGTACTTATGCACATACCTTTCCAAGGGAATGTATTATTAAAGAGATATAATAAGCTTTAACTTCAAACTTCATTGACTTGGAATCAACACTTGAACCTCGTCCAATTCACTCCTAGCACTATCAATCCAACAAAGAATTTCCATAAAATCCAAAGTTGGCCGCACCTCAAAATCATGGACATGTCCATATAAGTAAACATCCCAAATTACTAACTACCCATTTGACTTGAGCAATCAACCACTAGAGCATCTTCAACCAATACTAAACTATACACACCAAAAAAAAACTTATTAGCAAGGGACCACCTTAGAAAACTCAATAGATTAAATCTCCAATAAAAATAACAAACTACTAACTACTAACTACTAAACTAAAGCATCTTTAACCACTACTAAACCATACACACTAGGAGAAACTTCGTCAGGAGGGACCTCCTCAGAAAGCTGAATAGATTAAATCTCTACTAAAAATAGCAAATGTTGTAATGAAGAATCACGAAAATTCTATCAATAAGAATAAAAAATATTTAATTTAGACAAGAAGCAAGGATATTACCTCAATTTTTGCCAACTTCGGCATTTCTAGAGGCAAATGTTTGATCAAGATTACAATTAAAAATATAAGCCTATGTCAAGAGCATCAAAAAAATTCTTATTTGGTAAAAATCTTGTTTCGTGTCCATCTATATCCCTTGCCTTTGACTTCCAACTTGATTTTTTTAATTAAGAAAAACCTATTGTAAATGGTCATTAATTAAAAAATATCCAAACAAGGGGCATTGTGGGCAGGGAGAGCATTCCAACAGCCTCTTTGATCCTTGTTCGTTGTAATCATATTTTACTCATGAAAAAAATATATATATATTACAACAGTGAAAACCTTTTCAGTATCCTTTTCCTTCACTTAAAAGTTGAGGATACACCAAAAACATTACAGAGCAACAACAATTCCTTTTGTACTCACTCTATACCCTAGGCTGGCAACCATTATTGGGAGACAAGAGGCCAACACCTCAAATCATTCACCGATTTGCAATTTTGGGACCTTAAAACATAAACAACAAGAAGATTGCTCTATAAGAAGCCGCACGACACAATGCAATTTAAAATGAAGTTGGTGAAAATGTCATTACAACAACACATTGAAGCAATTCGGATCTATGGGTAACTCACGACACAATTACATTCTTCCTAGCTAGTGTAGGTCTTTGGATATAGAGGACCCTATTACCCACTTCCACCGTTAATCCATGATGTTGGCACAAAAAAGCTTCATGCACCATAAGACACCCCCATAAGACACCCCCATACCATAGCATTCTCCACAATGTGTTTCTTTTTAAGAGCAGATAAGTTTTTTTTATTAACTATTCTAGGAAATAAATTAAAAAATAAAGAGGCATGTCAACAAGAGACTAGAACTAGTGATACAAATGACGTTGTTCCAACATAATTAGGAATAAATGGGCATTAGTATTCTATGAGCATGCCCGGTACAATGTATTCTATCTATTGGTATGAAGAACATCTCAATTTTGATTTTCCCATATTACTGAAGGAAATTTACACACCAATGGAGGAAACTAGCAATGAAAGCAATTGTTGTTCCAATATTTTCTTTTATGTTGTTTCTATGGGCATAACTTCTACAATAGAATCTCTTAATTCTCTTTGTTATACAAACATCTGGTTCCAAGAATATATTATTACTTATCTATCAGCATAATAGCGTTAAAGTTTGGAATTGCAACACACCATTAACTTTAAGCATGTAGTTTTATCCAAAGTGTTCATTTTTCAGATATGCAACATAACCAGAAGCAAATCAACATCTAACTTTTAAAAATCTGAGAATTTTCAACAGTATAAAGGTCAAGGAATAGGTAAATATAGACAATATCAAATTTAAAACAGCCTGACAGTACCCAAAAATAAAAACTAATGCACAAAGGAAGCATTACTTACTTTGAAATGCGCTCTTCAAGCTCCAAAGCTGATGTGTGTGATCCTCTGGATTCTCCTCCCTCAACACTCTGTTGATACTTAGTGGACCTAATGTCATCCTTTTCATGATGAGAACCCTTCCCCCGGGTAGTTATATCCCCATCCAGGCCATCTTCACGGTCTAATTTTACAGTATCATCCTTTGTTGCATACTTGCCCCTATCATGACCTTCACCCCGGTGTTTCCGACCCACCTTATCTCTTTCTCTAGACCTCTCTTTATCTTGACCTGACTCCCTCTCCTCCCTGATTCTCTCCTTTCCCTTCTCTGTCTCAAGCACATCTCTATCTCGGTCATTGTCAATCTCCCTTTCCCTATCTCGATCTTTATTTTTGTCTCTCTCCTTTTCCCTTTCCTTGTCTTTTGCCTTATCTCTTTCTTTATCCCTATCTTTGCCCTTCTCTTTTGACCTCTCCTTCTCCCTTGCTCGCTCGTTATCCTTCTCCGTTGCCTCGGTTTCTCGATCCCGGTCTCTTTCCTTCCCTCGATCCTTACGATCTTTATCTTTATCACGCTCTTTATCTTTATCACGCTCTTTATCTTTGTACTTATCCCAATCATAATCTTTCTCCCTTCTTTTATCTTTGGTCCTATCCTTGTTTTGATCATCTCTACTTCTCCCATCTTTAGTTGCTGCTCGATCTTTCTCCAAATCTTTACTTGCTCTCTCTCTGTCTTTTGTGACATCACTAGCCTTTGACCTTTCTCGGTCTCTACTTCTATGATCCTTCTCTTCTCTTCGGCTGCTCTTACTCCTCTCCTTACTCCGATGCTTACCTGTGTCTCTCAACTTCTCTGTGCGATTTTCTTCGAAATCATCATATCCTCCTTCCCACTTTTCTCTCACATGAGTGTCATCTTGATCCCTCATTTCAATACTTCTCTCACGCCTTGATTCTGAAGATTCCATGTCTATTGTAATTATGGCAAATTTTCAATGTCAAAGCAAAATACACACAGACAAACTAGCTTTGCACTCAGCCCAACTGTGTACCATTTGCTTAATTTGTGCACAAACACCAAACTGCCGATACCTGACAATTGGAGAAAGGCAAAAGCTCAATTTACTCGACTCACATATACATGATACAGAAAAAGAAGACGGGTTTCAGATCACTATAAGAAACAATTAGTAAATACTAAAAAAAAATAAATTATTTGCTGGTATCCATATTCCATACACAGTTTACTTGCGCATATAATAGCTAAAATTTACTTACATAGATTAAAATATACTTTCTAGAGAGCATGAATTTATTATCAACAATCCACACAAATTCACAATCCACTGAGATGTGCAAATAATATGTTGCTAGAACAGCAAAGCTTTTTGATATTTTCGAGATCCGATAAGGAAACCGTCCCTCTAATTAGTAATTACATCAAAAAATTTGAAATAGATATTAGTGTTACTTTATGATACCATTGTGCCTACACTTTATCGTCTCGTATATGCAATTAGATTAATTACTGAATACAAATTTTAGAATGTAGTATCATTTTTACTAGCATCTTCATTACATGCTATTAGATTAAGGGAGACAGAGCCAGGAAATTGATTCAGGACCCCATTAATCACAATCTTGAACTTTTTCTTTTTGTAATCAACAACAATAAGATAATAATAATAACAATAATTTTTTAAATTAGTATTAAACATAAAAAAGTTAAATATTTTTTGAAAGTTTGGGGTTTTGTCATACCATACAAAAATGTTTGTTTCTATATATACAACTAAGTTATCATTCATTCATTGATCACCCATTTGGTTTCACAACTAGTTCTTCACAATATTCATCATTGCTAAAATATTATAAATAAAAATAAATAAAATAAAAATCTGCACGATTGCTTAAAACTTTAAAAAAGATGGGAAAAAAAATAAAAAATCACCCAATTGGTACCTGCTAATGGTTGTTTTGCGAGGGGTTAGATTGGGTTTATACATAATATTCAAAAAATAAGAATTTGTAACATCAATCAAAACAAATCAAATTAATTACAACAAAAACAAAAACAAAAGGTCCCATTTGTGGAGAAGTAGATGTCAACTGGACCGCTTGGGTAAAGAAATTAGGGCAAAGAAAAGTAGGGCACAAAAATTAGGGAAAAGTTTCTTCCATTAGGAGTGTGTGTGTGTGTGTTAGAGAGAGAGATATATATATATATATATATAGAGAGAGAGAGAGAGAGAGGACTCACCGGATGCTTTGCTTGCGGTCGTTCCGTGTTGGCTGGATTTGGAAGATACAAGAAGTCGGAACTTGGAGGAGGAGAGTAACGAGTAGAAAACTGACCCAACAGAAGACAGGCTAATGCGAGCAAATAAGCCTCACGTTTTATTTATTTATTTATTTATGTGTGTTTGGTTGAGAGCAGGGGCGTAAAAATGGTCCGAGGGGGCCCGAAGTCCCTCTGAAGCTTGCGGCTGGCCCGGTTTGTTTCGGCCCGGTTAAATTCGGACCTGAGCCCAGCCCAATATCTTGGGTCTGAGTCTTTCATTTCGTGGCCTGGCTCGACCCAAAAAAAAAGTGGGCATGCGGGCAACCCGTCCCGCCCCGACAAATTTCAAAAAAAAAATAATAAAAAACAATTTACAATAGTTAAATAATTAAAAAAAATAAATAAAAGCATTGATCTTATAAAAATAAAATAATTAAATAAATAAAAAGATTGATCTTATAAAAATAAAAACATAAAATAATTAAATAAAAATTAATATAATTAAATAAAAAGCCCTTACATGGAAGTAAGCTATGCTGTTTTATTGCAATGGATGCCGTAAAAAATTCACTTTTTATGTGAACTCTTAGCCATAAATTGAAATAATAATAAAACAACTATGAAATGTTGCATCATTCTCATTGTTCACTTGATTATAGATATAAAAGTTCCAAATTGATTTATTTTTACAAAATGCAAATCCATATATAAATGTTATGATGAAACTAGAGTAAATGGAAGGATAATTTTTTGAAGAAGAAATTGATTACCGTCATGAAAAAACTTGACATGTCCAAAAATAACTAATGACATGAAGAATGTAAAAAAAAACTAGGGGAAATTACAACAAAATATATATATATATATATATTAAGTTTGAAGGTAATACTGGGCTTGTGGGGGCTCACCACGAGTCCCTTTTTGATAATCCGAACCGTTCAATCTGTAGAACTCTTCCATTACTATATGTCTAGAAAAAATCACGTTAATCGGATATCGCTAACTACATGATCAAATCTATTTGGTATAAAAATGTATTGTGTTACAGTTAATGGTTTACAAAAAAAACTAATCTGATCAGATAGTTATAAATATCTGATCAACGTGATTTTTTACAAACATATAATACTTGACGAGTTGTACACATTGAACGGTTCCGATTAGCAAAAAGGGACCCGTCATGGCTCTCACTGGCCAAAGAACACCGTCTAAATAGTTACCCGAGAATGAGGCAACCATTTCCTAGCCTAGCCACAATTTTGAGCCAAACTCAAAGGAATATATATAAAACAGTCATAATAATTCAAACGGATAGATTTTAAACTAGTATAAATATATTTTAGTTTTCAAAATATATTTCACAACAAATCATTCTCTCTCTCTTCAACTCTCTCAATCTCTCTCAACTCTCAATTAATTTTGAAGTGTCATCCCTATGTGGCAATTGCAATTGTGCAATAAGAAACTTTTAGCAGAAGAATAAAATTTCTATATCGCATTCGCTAGTCGGTAACATTAATTAGTTTAATTAAATTTATGCACATATATTAATTATTGTTTTTTACTGATTAAATTTACACATTATTTAAATTAATTGTTAATTCTTATATATTGTTTTACTTGTACTACTATGGATCCTAATATGCCTAATGTTTATGTCGATGTTGATACATATACTACACCACATGAATCTGTTGATTCTCCTTCTAATATCCATGTTCCAACAGTTACATCATCATCTAGGAGCAGAAGTAGTAGTGTTTGAGAACATTTTGAAAAAATATCTATAAATAATCCTGATGGCACAATTATATTTAAAGCAAAATGTAAATATTATGCACGTTTACTTAGTGCTGCATCTGCAAGGGGTACTAGTCATTTTAAAAGGCATTCTGACAAATATTTATGAAGTAAACAACCTGATATTCGAAGTCAAATGCAATTAGGGGCTTCATCAACTGGTAATTTGCAAACATTTTCATATGATCCTATACATGCACAAAATTCTGTAGTTGATTATATTATTAAAAAAGAACAACCTTTTAGTACTAGTGAATGTCCTCATTTTATCGAAATAATTCACGAAAGTTTTGCACCGCAATATCCAAGTTTTTCAAGAAATACTAGAAATAGGATTTTAAAAAAATTTAAGGATATTAAAAGTGAATTATTTGATATCTTTAAAAATTTGAATGGAAGAGTTTGTTTAACATCTGATTTGTGGTCAAATAATGGTTTTGAATATCAATGTATCACTGCACATTTTATTGACAATGATTGAAAATTAAATAAAAGAATTATTTTATTTAAATTAATTGAACTTCCATACACTGGTCATTCGCTTGGTGTAGAAATAAGAAATGTATTATATGAGTGGGCTTTACAAAATAAAATATTTACGATTAGTTTAGATAATGCATCATATTATAATCAAACTGTAACCCATTTAAAATCAACTTTACAATTACTTATTAATGGTGATTTATTTCATGTTCGTTGTTGTGCTCATATTTTAAATTTGATTGTTAAAGAAGCTATGTATGTATACGAAACTTATGTACTTGTAATAAAAAATGCAGTTGTTACTATTATGTATTATGGTAATCGAATTTCAGAATATAGAAAAAATTGTCAACGAGAAAATATATCATTTAAAAAATTAATTTTAAATATAGATAGTAGGTGGAATTCAACATATAATATGTTAAAAATAGCTTGTAAACAAAGAAGAGCAATAAATTTATTTTTTGCAACAACATCAATAGGAGGAGTACTGACACCCGCTGAACTTAATTGGCGCCAAGTAGCCTTGTATAAAGATTTTTTAAAAGTTTTCGATACTTCAACAAAATTATTTTCTTATATATATATTCCTACTTCACCATTTGTTTTACATATGCTAGCAGAAATAACTAAAGTTTTTATAAAATATATGGGTAATGAACTTTATGTAACAATTATTACTTCAATGAAAGAAAATTTTGATAAATATTTTCATCATTTGCCTCATCTATTAGGTTTAGCTATAATACTTGATCCTAGATGTAAAGAAGTTGGTTTATAAGAATTTTTAGAGCGTATTTTCGATGATCAAATACAGTTTGCCCCTATTATGCAAACACACAACATATTATTTCAAGAATACAGGACAGCTGCATCTGCATCTGCATCTGCATCTATAAATACATCTACACACACTACACTAGCAGTCCAACAATCTCGAGGCAGGAGATTAAGTATTTTCACAGCAATAAAAAGTAGAAGAATATCTTAACATACAAGTGTAAGTAGTTCTGAACTACAACGTTATTTGGAAAGCCCGTCAGTGGATGATTCCGATAATTTTGACATTTTAGAATGGTGGAAACAAAATGAATCTATATGGACTGTGATTTCACAGATGGCCCGTGATATACTAACCGTTCCTATTTTTACAGTTGCTTCAAAAACAACTTTTAGTGTAGGTGGACGGGTGCTGAATGACTACAGGAGCAAGCTTTCACCCGAAATGGTTGAGGCATTGATGATATCCAGGGATCATATGCACGCGCTTACAAGAAGACAAAATTTTAGTGAAAAAGAGCGAATTCAATATGATTTGGATGACATATCATCGAGCAACGCGACTGAAATGTCTGTCTTCTCTGATAATTGATCAATAATTTATTTTTTACTATTTCATTTCATTTCGTTTTTTTCTTGGTTTTTGCACTTTTTTTTTTTTGTATTAGATTATTGAGGTGGAGTATAATGCAAATGATTGATAAGCTAGTAGGTGCCAACCTAGTTGGGATGTACTTGATCTATAGTGATGCAATTGTTATACCATCATTAGTAATCTACACCTAATTTATTTAATAATACCAATTTTTGTAATATTTTATTTCATTTTGAAATTAAAATTATTCATTCAATAAATGTTATATAAATAATTTAATATTGTAATATTGAAAGTTTCAATTTCATATATATAAAATTATTCATTTCGAAAGAAAAAAAATTACATAATTGCATACTTTTTTAGTTATAAGTTCACAATTAAAAAAACATAAGTCATATATAATTAAATTTAAATATCACTATAAAACATTACATAATCAAACAAAATATCTCATTAATCGTAATTAAAATACTTTAATATAATTTTTTTAATTTTTTTTTTTATTTCTATTATTTAAAAAAAAAAGCCTGACTAGGCCCGACCCGCGGCACTAGGCCCAGCCCTATTATGAGTGGGTTTGGGCCTGGGCCCCACATTTTAGCCCATGGGCCGGCCCAGGCCGGGCCGCTAAAAAATCGCGAGCCCACAAAGCCCGAATGAACCGGGCCAGGCCATTATTACACACCCTTAGTTGAGAGGTTTAAAAAGAAATTTTGTTTTTTTCTTTTTCAAACTCCCCCACCAACTATATATTGTATTTAACTTTTTAATTATGTTAATTTTTTTATTTTTTCGATTCATCTAATAAATTTTAAAAAATAAATATATGTTAATTTCAAAACAAATTTTAAAAAGTTAAAATAAGTCAAAAAGAGTCTATTACAATTTTAAATTTTTTTGATTTGTCTTGTCAAGTAAAATTTATAAATCTAAAATTTTAAAAAAATAAAGTAAAAATAAGTCAACAAAAAATACAGAATATTTGTCAAAATAATTAATATTTTTTAAAATATTATTATAAAAATTTATGTTAGCATATCCTGGCTCCGTTTGGTTTAGTTTTAAAATTGAAAAATTTATTAGAAAATCCTCTTTCAAATGTTTGTATTTTAATTAGTCCATAAGGTATTCTTATATTCTAATAAGTCTTATTATTGGGATATTTGATATACCAAATCCTAATTCTCATATTTAAGGTATTTTATGGATATTTATACCTTTACAAATATGTTTTGAATGGTTAGTAATTTGATGATTTGAACATTCATATTTTACAATGTGAATATTTTCATTGACGTGTGAATATTCACATTGACATGTTAATATTCGCATTAATGGTGTGAACATTCACACTGTAAATGTGAATATTATTAAGGCTATTTTGGTAACTATGTCACTCATAGGACTTATTAGAACATAAGAAAATAATGTGGACTAAATGAAACATAAGTAGGTAAAAAGGGATTTATTAAAAATTGCCCCTTTAAAATTCATGTTTGAAGATAAGTTTTTTAAAAGAGTTTTAAAATTTTAAAACATGTTTAGTTATGAGTAAGGGTGGTCGCAGTTCAGTTTTGGATGATTTGCGGATCGATTTGGTCATTCTCGCATATATGCAGTTTGGGAAAAATTCAACCCGTAACCGCCCATAGTACAGGTTGCGGTTTATGTGGATAGGTTTGCGGATGTACAGGCGGTTTGCGGATTAGACATTTTTCTTTGAAAAATTATTTTAGAGCCTTTTTTTCCTATTTTGTAAATATTTATTTTTGGCCCTTTTCTCCCATTTTCTAAAATGCTTAAACATTTATAATTAATGAATTAAAACTTATAAAATTAAAAACACAATAAAATCAATTCCTAATACAAACAAATCATTCAAAATCCTAACTTTTAAATCAAATCATAAATTAACACAAGTACATCTTTCAAAAACCTAAACTAAATTATCAATCCCATTCACTATCTACTACCTAACAATACAATTAAAGTAAAATCAATCAAAATTCTAAGTTTACCTAAAAGTAATTATTCATTAACTTTTACATTCATCAAAAATAAAATAATAAAATAACAACGGTCCAAGTAAAAAATAAATAAATGTAGGCGCGGGTGGGTTATTGCGGATGCGAGTTAAACCCATAACCCATTCGAAACCCGCAATTCATGCCATATTCCAAACCGTATCCGCACGCATTGTGTCTAGGAAACTTTCCATTTGTATGCGGATCGGTTCTGGTTGGGCGGGTTGGGTGGTTCGGACAACTCTATGCCCAGTCCTAGTTATGAGTTTTGAAACTAATTTTTGAGTTGCATATTTTGAAAATAATTTTTAAAAAATTACAAAATAAAAACTTGTTTGGTTAGGAATTTTCAAAACTAGTTTTTAATTACAATTTTTTGGGTCTTTTTTTTTTTTTTGTCTTGTAGTCAAAATTTTTTACAATATTAATTTTATTATATTTTTGTTATCATTATATATTTTTATTTTTATTTTGTTTACTTCTTTTAAATACATAATCTAAATATACTCTGTAAATAGATCTAATATAATCTATAGGACATATATTAGTTCGTAAGAAGATTTTTAAAATTTTAAAACTGCTTTTCTGATATATATCCACTCAATGTATGTACATTTAAAACGTTTCATATTTATTATATTTGTTTTTTATTTATTCACATTTTATTTATTATTTACGTATATTTTTTGGATCGCTCATATATATTTAAAACATAACAGATTATTTAGCAATTACTTAGGAAAAAAAAATAATTCTAAAATCACTTATTTTCTACAACACATCAACCAATTTGTTTTTTCTCTCTCCTCTGCTTTTCTTAATCACTTTTTCTCTTATACTGTTGGCAAAATTTGGTTTCGGTCAAATCGACGGAATGGATTCGATAGGATAATCAAAATTTCATAAATAACAAGCAGATCAGGCAATTGTGGTTGGTGTCTTATATCTTGATAGATTGAAAAACTTCTTTGAAGATTATCAACAGAGAGGAACAAACTAAAAATTAATATTGTATTGTAAAAAATTATTACTTGTTACTGAGATTTGAATAAAAACAAAATAAAAATACAAAAGAACCAAAAACTAGAAGTTATTGACCCCTAATTAAACTCAAAAATGTTTTGCAGCTCGAAAATGTTTCCCCCCCGAATGGCCCGAATTTTTGAAACGACGTCGTTTCAAAAACTTTCCCTTTCACTTCTCATCAGACTCCAAAACCATCTCTCGCTGCTCGCTACTCACTCTCTCCTCAGAGTCGACTCCATCGGAGCCCTTAATCTCTTCCAAATTCTCTCATCTCTCTTTACTCACTCTCTCCTCAAGCCCTTACTCTTCCAAATCCTCTCATCTCTCTTTACTCACTCACTCCTCGAGCCCTTAATCTCTTGCAAATCCTCTCATCAGCTATGAGTGTGGACTCGCATAACAGATCTTCAGCTACGAGTGTGGAGGCGGGGTCGAGTAGCAGAAAAAAAGGTACCACAACAAAAGGTAAACCCACAATCGCAAAAAAACTAGGGTTTGTGTTTATATGTTTGGATTTTTCTTGCAATTTGTGTTAGGGTTTTGGTTTTGGGTTGAATTTGTAGAACATGAAACAAAATCTTATCAATTAATGATTGTTTGTTAGGGTTTGGGCATTATGGGTTTTACCTTCAATTTTTGATTGTTGTGTTGATTTTGATTGGATTATGGTTAAATAATATTATTGGGAATTAGATGGTTATTCAGCTCTTTTGGTTATATTACTATTAATAAAAAAGTTGATCGGATTGTAGTAGATAATGGCCTCTTTTAAGCTAGTGACTTGGGTTCTTGAGAAGGTGTTGTTGGGGCTGATGTGTAAATAATTGTTGTTGATAAGTCCTGCACAGTGTGAGGTCTATCAATTCACGAGTTGGGAGGCCATAAGAGGGATCTAGTGTAATATTCTGCTTAGATCTTAGTGTTTTTTTTTTTAAATGCATTTTTTGATATTTGGTAAGAAATGCATTAAATAGAATATATATAGGTTTTTTGCTCTAGAATGAGCCCAATAGGCCATGCAACACCTGCACAGTGTGAGGTCTATCAATTTCCATCATGAGTTGGGAGGCCATAAGAGGGAGCTAGTGCAATATTCTGCTCAGATCTTAGTTTTTTTTTTTTTTTAAATGCATTTTTTGATATTTGGTAAGAAATGCATTAAATAGAATATATATATAGGTTTTCTGCTCTAGAATGAGCCCAATAGGCCATGCAACAATCCCCCAAACCCAATTTTGTAACTATTTTCATTCTAAAGGAAACGACGAATCAACATTTAGTCAATAGAGCCTTACATCCCTCTCTTTGCAATCTCATCACTTCAATTTAAGCAAAACTTCGTTTCTTAGGCGCGGGTCAAAGCACCTTTGATATTTTAGTAAGGTGAGTTGTTTTAAAACTTTCGTGTAGATTACTTCAATCTAGGAAATAGCTGGAAATTCTAGAGGGTTGCCTTTGGAAATAGTTGTTTTAAAACTTTCTTTTCTTTGGATTGAATTCAATTCATATGGGTTTTTCTTTGGATTGGAAATGTTGATTTTGAGGTTTGGACATAGCAGTTAAGGTCTCATATTAGAACTTGGAATTTTGGAAAACTAAATATAAATTTTGGACATAGCTATGTATGTATCATGTTTGTGTTTTCCATTTTGTATGCAGATTACAAAATGGCTTGTTCCTCTAGTAACAATAGCAACATAAGATTGAAACCAAGATTGTGCGATTGTGGGAGAACAGCTGTCATGCACATTGTCCGAACCAATCAAAATGGAAATAAAGGGCGTGTGTACTTTGTGTGTCCATCGAAATATGTAAGTAGTATGGAAATTTGTTTGGAAATTTATTAGCCTGATTTGATTAACTGATTGTCATACATTGTAGATTAGTGAGGAACATTGCAATTACTTCAAGCTCGCAGATGATAATGATGACGACGTGATCTCCAATGCTACACCTCGTAAATCTATAAGAAGCGAAGAATTTAATGATTTAAGTCCAAGGGTTTATGAGATGGATAATGAATTTCAGGAGCATGGTAGAAGGCTTCGAAGGGTAGAGATGAAATTGAATGTGATGCTTTATGTCATTGTATTTTGTATTGTTTTCTATTTTATAATGTAAATTACTGAGTTAATAGCTTTTGGGAAATTTGATGGATGTAGTTATGGATTGAATGGACTTGATGGATTGTGGGTATGTGTTGTGCTTTATTCAATGTGGGTAATGAAAAACCTGTTATGTTTTCAATTATTGTTGATAGGTTGTGTCATTTGTTGGTATATACTTCACTTTTGGCTTTGGATCTTGTTTGATGTTATATAATCATTGGATTGGATTTAGTGGATTCATAATGATTATTTTGCAGTTTGTTTACTCTCTTACTTAAAACAAAAATATGATGACATTTGGTGCTTGTTCCTGCTTAATGTAATATGTGTGTGTGCATTGTTTGACAAGAAAGATATGGAAAGTAACAAATTTGTATGTGGAACTGTTGTGTGTTGTTCAAGAAGCAGTTAATGTAGACATGATCATTATGGGAATACATTGCATAATTATCTCTAGCTTCTTGTGTTCTTTAACACACAAAACATTATTGCCTGCTTTATGGGAATGATGCACACATGGTATTAATTTTTGTTAGTTTTTCCATATGAAGTTTGTGATAAAATCTCCCTCCAGTTCCCTCATTAGGTGGGGTTATACAATGCTAAAACAACATTTATTTGGTCTAATAATAGCTATTCACAATTACTTGTGAAGTCCACAAAAGTAACTATCCAAAGTTTACAAACAAAAGTGATAAATACCATAATACGAAACTAAAAAAAAAATGGAGCGTTTGGATCCACATCTATATTCAAGTCCACAAAAGTTGAACCATCTATATTCGCCATTCCTGATTCACTGAACGATGAGCTTCCAATTTTGTCCACCATTTGCAATGCGCTCTCTTGTGTCCCATCCATACAAGGAAAATAGTAGGATTGAGCTTGCGGCACCTTATGATACATAATAACAAAATATCATTAATAAGTTCAAACATTGAAATAAATACCATACAAAAAATAGTAGTGGACCATGAAACACATACCCGATCGTACGTATTGTCTTCCATGCCGTCCGTACAACCGAAATTCAACTTACGAGGTTCACATTGACCCATCTTACGACCCTATAGTAACACACATCGGTGAAAAAGTTTGACAAAAATAAATTCTGAAATTTACATACAAGCAGAAAATAAAAAATATACCTGGACTTTTGGTGCCTTTTTATTCTTTCCCTTCAATCAATTCACTATTTCGTCCACCTTGCTTACTTTCCGTTTCGTACATGGACGGCCTCTTCGGCGAGCAACCAAAGGACTAAGAACCTTGTGAGTAGCACTAGAAGGTGGCACATTACTACTACAAGGTGGGACAGTACTACTAGAAGGTGACACATTACTCGTACAACCAGATTCATCTTTTCTTACTCTTTCCTTGATTTCTCTCAACCCAAGTTGAATGGCTTTGTGTTTACCATCATCGTTGGAAGCAATTTCTATAATTTCATCCAATGTCTTGTGGTAGTTATCATGTACCTTTGCATTGAGGACAGCCCCGGATTTCGTGTATGTCGTTGGAATACATGTGTACCTTCTTTCCAAATCTTTTCTCGATCTCGGCATAATGTATTTATCTGGAACCTCATATATGCACCTCTCAATGAGCACACTAAGGGAATGGGCACACATGATCCCCCTAAACTCAAACCACTGACACACACATTGCATTTCAAATTCAATTGAATTAAAGTAAACAATAAATTCAACTTTCTTCATTTTCTCACCCACAAGCACAACTTCCTTGACATGATAAGTACAAATGGATCTCTTCTCCTTCACAAGAGTTGCATGACAATACAGTAGGCGCTTCAATTCTACTTGAACTTCTTTAAATTTTGCATTTGTGTAGGCTGCACGAAATTGCTTCTCAAACTCATACACCGTTAAGTAATCATACAATTTGTTTCGAGATTTGAAGTTTGCTTTGGTCTCCTTCTCCACCTTACTTCTCAATGCATTGTCGTACTGTTCAACAAATTGCTTTAAAGTAGTCTTTGAGTTTACATAGCCATCAAAAAATGCATTCATGCTCTCACTTCATTGTGTAGTTGACATGCCAGCCCAAAATATATCTTTCACATAGGCAAGAATCCACCTATGTCGCTCACCATATAATACCCCCAACCACTCGTTGTCATGGAGGCTAAACTTTTCAATCATCATTTGCCATTCCTCATCAAATTCATCTTTTCTGAAAGAATCAGACACTGCATTTTGTAAAGCGAATTTGATGGCTTCATATTGGGAATATCTGCTCAATTTCTTCATTATATGCCATAAACACCAACGATGTCGAGCCTGTGTGAAGACAATTTCTATGGCATTTTGCATGGCTCTACACTGGTCAATTATAATAGCTTTTGGAGGAGTGGCTGACATGCAATTTAACCATTCTTTGAATAGCCAAACAAATGTCTCCGTGTTCTCATTACATAATAACCCATAACCAAACAAGATTGACTGTCCATGGTGATAACTCCTACAAATGGAGCAAATGGCATATCATATTTGTTTGTGAGGTAGGTGGTGTCAAATGAGACAACATCCCCAAATGCTTTATAAGCCGCCGTACTCCTTGCATCTGCCCAAAACAAGTTCCGTATGCGTCCATCTACATAAAAGTCAATTGCAGAATAGAAGTTTGAATCTTCTTGTTGCATCATATGAAAATAAAATGCAATTGATTCGGCGTCTCCTACCCCAAGCCTCAATCTTCTAGCATTTTCAATCTGGTTCCTTGCATCTCATTCATCAAATGTTAATGCCTCATATCCCCCTGCTTTAACAACTATAGAATGAAAATTCCTAGGCACCCCTATTCCTGCTTCATCATTTATTTCTAATATTCTCTTCATAGGAGTAATAATTCTTTTATTCATTGGAAAATGTCGTGAATCACTAGGAATCAAGTCATGCGTATGCTCAAGCACAATCGTAGTTAACTTATATCTTCCATCATTTTGTAAAGTCGTTCTTACCTTCGCTTTACAATCAATTTTTGATGACAAAGATGGTTTCAGGGGGTTTACTTCTGATCTTTTTGTCCTCTTCTGTGCCCGAGTACATTCAATTCCAAAGTATTTCACCTTTCCGTCATCTGCAACATTCTGTGTGTGACGCCCCAATTTTTTTTTTTTAAATATTAAGGGAAATTATATAAACAAAATGACTTAATAAACTAAAAAAAGTTGACATCTTAACAGGGTAATCCAACTCTCGTACATAACCAAACGTCCAAATAACAATAGATAAAAACTTAAAATTATCCAAATACAACATTAAATGAAATTATAAAGTCCTTAATAGCTATTATATAAAATAATATAATTTATTCGGCTCTACTCGGGGTTTCAGGTCAGCCAAAGCTCTACGTTAGCGTCGACTCCATTTCAGCTTCAATTATTTTCTCGCC
The DNA here is from genome assembly GCF_004153795.1 of Camellia sinensis. Taxonomy (NCBI): domain Eukaryota; kingdom Viridiplantae; phylum Streptophyta; class Magnoliopsida; order Ericales; family Theaceae; genus Camellia; species Camellia sinensis. The sequence continues at coordinate 2,628,072 of NW_021025471.1, read as the reverse complement.
AAGACCTGGCATAAAACGCCAGGGCAACAAAAATATATGCCATGAGTTTTGCAACACAGTAAGAAAACATAACCAACCTACCATTCTTTTTAAGAGAAAAATAATGAGATTATAAACACGAGGTAACAATATAATTGTAAGCATAAATTACAACCATTAAAATAATTTTAATAAATTAGGTGACACTCGAAATCTCACCAAAGAGATTTAACTTACCAACCACTAAGCATGGCAACGGTTAATTTGAAACCCTCCCTTGGTCAAATATTCAAGTGTTACCAACCGTAACTACCAGGGATGCCCACGTCCGGAGTGATATACCCAAGTAGTGGCATCCGTGGTCTGCCCCAAGGAAACGGTCTGCCAGGGGTACGTAACCTCCCTGTGTGCCACCAGCACATCCACCCTTATTCCAAAACCAAATACCGAAAAGGGTTCAAATAAGTCCCGTGCCATCTTAGAGTTTCGCAACACAATTTACGTGAGAATTCTCAAAACCAGGGCTCACCCTGAACAACCGGTATTAACCGTCAATCCCTTGATTTCATACACTCTTTAAAACCAAGACTCACTCTAAAAACTGGTATTAACCGTCAATTGTTAACTTTGTATATGCCATTAATCATTTCAGTTAATTTTGATAGTACTCACAAATAATTTTAAATTTTAATCACAATTGATGTTATACCAACTCATTAAAATTCCCAACATAAAATATTATCATGTCACACAATAATAAATAAATGTACAACATTTAAATTAAACAATTTATTTAAACCATGGTATGAAATAATAATTTAGATACAGAGAAAAATAACCAAAGTCACACACGTGCATGGATTTTTAATCTACAAGATTAGACTACACAATATTAAATAAACCACAATGCACCCATACATGGATTACTAATTTACTATATTTGATGAATTGGACCAACACAATAACTAATTTTTTATCCGAATAAATAATTGAAGTCATGATCTTAAACCTGTCTAAAATTTTCAGGTTATACCTTAGGTAATAAAATTATAAATAAATTATTTATACAGTTCTAAAATTCATGAAAGTGTACAGAATATTCAATAAATATGTTTGGGTCATTTTTAGAAATAAATTCCCAAAAATAAGTTATAAATAATTCTGTAAAATTCTCAGAAATTTTATTGACACCGATTTATCACATTTTCTTAAATTAATTCCATACTTAAATTTATAAATCAGATCCACAATCTAAAATTTAGTTATAAATTAGACTTCTCAAATTTCATATTTTAGTTAGAAATTACCAGATTTGGCTTAATATAGAATTTTTAATAAGCTTTTAAACATATACTAAAATCTGTCTTACAATAGCAGATTTAATTATAAATTTGTATAAATTCGTACCAAGCTCAATAATTGTTAAGAAAATTCCTGGATGAACTAGACATCATTCTCAACAACTTTGTAGAAGAAATTATTTCAAAATTTGAGCATAAAATTGTCTAAAAATCGTATAAGTTTTTGGAAGATTGAAGAGTTATATAATCAAACCAAATAAAATCTTTAATCATCTCTTAATGGCACAAATTACACATGCAAGTCTAAATCCAAGATTATATCATGATTTTAAGGCCACTAATAAAGAAATTACCTTCAAATATTTAATATACCAATCACAAATTTACATACAACTATAAACAAAATTTTATCTAAAGTTTTAGCTATGTTAACATATGAACACAAATCTAAAAATTTAACAATTAAAAAGAATGAGACGGTTATGAGAGTTTTCTTACTATGTTAGGTTGCTAACGATTTATCGTCCGAATCTGATTTATGATTCTGATCGTAAGATATGATCGTCTTGGCTCCATGATCGTCTTGCTGAAATTTCACATCAATCGGACGCGATCTCACCGTTGATCTGCCATTGGATTCTCTTAGAACTTTTAGTTGTTGATCATCATCTTAGACTCAGAATTTGGAAGATCTAACCCCAAAAATGGATTCTACACGTCGAAAAACCTAAGGGTGGTCATCCCCAAAGTCATAGGACCACTCGATTAACCTAAAGGTACTAGGGTGCACCGTAGCACCATGGGCCGAGAAACACTGGATAAAATTTAAGCTCATCTTCTCCAAGCCGTAGCATGTACGACAGAGAGACCTAGAAATTTAGTTTCAATGTCACCAGTTCAAATGCTTGGTTCACTACTCACACGCCTCGTTCCGTCTCTTTTTGCATGCCGTCAGATCTCCAAAATTTGACCAAAAATAAGATTATTTTCCTACCGTCTCGGACATTTTTTTCGAACCATCTTTGTTCACTACTCACACGCCTCGTTCCGTCTCTTTTTTCATGCCGTCGGATCTCCAAAATTTGACCAAAAATAAGATTATTTTCCTACCGTCTCGGACATTTTTTTCGAACCCCATAACTTTCTTAATTCTTAACGGTTTTACTTCATTATTTCGCCAATCTCTTCAACTTACTTCGTACTTCATCTTACATGGCCTATTTGTCTCACTTCTTCCCATAATGGATGGTTTTGGCATGCCGAAAGTAAGCCGAAAACCAACTTTTGAAATTCAAAGTAAACTTCTCTAACTTTGTTTCTTTCTCCTCCATCTTCCTTCTTTTTCTCTTTCTTCACCTACAACACTTTGTGAATGGTGGTTCTAGATGATAATGGAAATAGGTGATGGTGGTGGTGGTGGCAGTCCGACGGTGCGCCAATGGGGGTGAAGTTCGCGGGTTGGTGTTTCGGATGATGATAGTATGGGTTGAGGCCATGGCTATGGAGGTTGGGGGAGGAGGAAAAACATAGATAAAGAAGGAGAAAGAGAGTTTTGAGAATGAGAGATGGAGGGAGAGAGAGAGAGATGAAACGGATAGAGAGAGGGAGCTATGCAATTGGAAGAGAAGCAAAATGAGGAAGAGTAAAAGAAGATAAAAGAAAATGAAAAGAAATAAAAAAAAAGAAGAAATTGAACACTTGGTCAGCATGTTCACCACGTTGAAGGTGGAATGTAAGAAAACCTGGGGTAGCAAACCCATGGTTTTTGATTGGGTTTTAGTACAGCAAATATAAGGTTTCAGTGTAATTTGATTACCAAAAAAAATATAGAGAAAAATATAATAAAAATATCATACGGTTCAGAAATTAATATTGAGTAATAATATAAAGTCAAAAATATTTTATTTTATTTTATTTTGAATAAATTTTCAGTATAAAAATATACAGACTATTAAATTCAAAATATTATGAATAATTATTTAAGAAAATTAAAAAATATATTATTTTTATTATATCAAAATACGGGATTTCACACTGTGTTCTATAAGCTATAGCAATGTTACGACCCGAACCCGCCCCTATAGGTTTAGGATCATAACCGGCTAGTAATCCGCGATTACGAAAGGCCTGTTTGACAATAATGACAATAGTACAGAGTAAGGGGCTGGCGAAAGCCAATCAGTAATAAAAAGATGTCCAATGAGCTGTGAAAACCTGAATAGAAAATGACTTTTATAAACATTACCACATTCATAGCCATATACATATATGTACACAGTAGCATACAGGTTGGGGACCTAATCCCCTCATCATAGCTGTACATTCGAAGCCTTAAACATGCTTTACATTAACAGAGACAAAAAGGGTAAATCTGAAGCACCCCAAAAACAACCTTGGCTCAAGTAGACTCAGAACCTCGAAGTGAGGCACAACGGTTGGCTGGACAAAACATGAGCTTAACTCGACGCTTCTAGTTTTGGTCCGGTGCCTAGCCACCTACATATAAATATAAACAGTGAGCTAAAGCCCAATGAATAATAGATGTGTAAAGAGGTTAAGAATGATGTCTTTACAGCCTTTAAAACAATCGATTAGCACTAAAACATTTTCAACCAATATCATTTGTCAATCAATCATTCAATTCGATCAAGTCGATCCATCATATTCATAAGTCATACATGGTACATCCAATAGCAACAATACATTAGGTCTTAAAAGACCGAACAATCAATTGATGGCCATCATACAATAACAATATTTCCAAGATTCGGAACTGACAGAGATCTTTGTATCAATAACAATAACAATATTAATAACAATAACAATATGCTGTGGATGCCATGAATACAGTTCAAAAAATAGGATCATCATTCAATCGATAAGAAGTATCATTTCAGAAAGCAATATGATTTATCAATCTAAAAATAAATACGATTGAACATATCTTTACAACATTGTTACTCATAGATTACTGGGCTATAGGCAGGCTAATTAGCGTCCTCGGGTGCCAACCCTATACAGATGCAGAACGAACACACACTAAATTATACACTTGGGATTAATAACTTAGCCCCTAACTTGATTTGGTGTGGTTCTATATCAATATCCTCAATTAAGATGCTTTAAACATGGCCTAGGAATGCCTAGGATGGAATGAGAATGCGAAAATGTACTTTAGAACACTTTTCAAAATTTGTTGAAAACAGGGGTCTCGCTCGAGCGTAGACTCCTTCGCTCGAGCGAGCTTACCAAATGGGAGAGGTCGCTCGAGCGTAAACTCCTTCGCTCGAGCGATCTGCAAAAATGTGAAAAGTACTGGTTGCTGAAATTTTCCGCTCGATGCTCGCTCGAGCGTGAAACACAGCTCTTCGCTCGAGCGTAGGTCTCGTCGCTCAAGCATACGTCTGCACACGTACAAACTTGAGAGCTTGTAACTTACGCTCGAGCTAGTATTCCCTCGCTCGAGCGAGAGTCTGAAAACAAAGGTGGTCGCTCGAGCGTGGAATTTCTCGCTCGAGCGAGGAAGCCAAATTCTGGATTTTCCAAATTTGCTCCCAAAGCTCAAACCATGAATCCAACGTGCCAAAACTCAATCTTTTAGGCCAATTTTCTAGAAAATACCTGGAAACTCATAATACCACATGATTTAAACACTATTTCATAAAATCAAGGCCCCAAAGTATGCCAATTGAACACAAATTCAACCCAAAATTCAAGAACATGATGTAAATATGCCATGCATGCATTTATTTGAATTCATAGCTTCTAATGCATGATCCCAAGAGACATTCTTTTCAAAAACATGATGAATTTCTAGAGTACAACCATAATATGGATATGCATGTGGAAATTTTCATGAAAATGATCTCAAAATTGAATGATATGGACATGCATGCATGAATTGATGTTCTTAAGCTTAAATCTCATATCTCATGATTCAATTCACTTAGAATCATAGGTGATTCAACTTAAATTCAAGACTAGGGACTTGGTTTCCTTACCTTAAATGTTCAATTGGCTTAAGACACTAAAATCTTGAGCTAGATGAACTAATCTCTAAAACTCCTTCAATTCCCTCTCAAAATCAAGCAATACACTTGTTGAATCAATTTTCCCCTATTCTCCCTCTCTCTCATGGTTTGGGCAAGGAGGAGGCCAAAGATGATGTAACAAACATATATGGAGTGTAAAACAAAAGAGTTGATCTTGCACTAACCCACTCAATGGCAAACATGTGAATAACCTATATTCAATTAATTTAGCATTATTTATTCCAATTTAATCATTCCAAATTGAATTTTAATTAGACCTACCATAAAATCATATAAATCCTAATTAGCATATAACACTAATCAATTTCTGAATCGGTCGTCGATAAGGCTTTCCATTCGCAATTCGAAATTAAAACATAAACAAATCATTCAATACCAAATAGATAGAAATACAATTAAAACAACACACTCATGTAATCAATTTAGGATTTCATCTTAATCAATTACTTATCATGAATTAATGCTAATCAGAGGTGAGGGTTGTCATAAGCAAATCCAAGGTTTTTCGCATATTTTGCATAAAACTCGTGCACTTCTTGCTTTGAGGTAAAGCACATCCCCTTCTTAGGTTCTTCAATTTCGCCACTCTCATTTAATGAAGGATTGTTCTCTGGTTCCTCAACTTCCTCACCCCCACTCAATGTAGGATGGTTTGAATCAATGTCCATTGTACCTTCAAACTCAAAAGCAAAGTGTGAAACAGTTTGTATGCATCACACAAATTCAGCTATAGACACATCCCAAAACACACATATACATCACACAGATAGCAATTTTATTTTGATTATTGCAAAGTGCTGTGCATAGAAGTCTAGAAAACATGGAACAATAAAGTGCTATCCATATGTTTGCACTAGTATGTTAGTTATCATTGGGTTAGAGCAGATAATTGGAACATAGACAATAAATTTGCGTATACTTTAGAAGCACTGTAAAATACACATACTGTTTAATCTAAGACATGCTTTTCGGGACTTCCTCTGTTTATGTTGATTAATTAGCTGAACCCCATGGTTATGAAGATTGAAAACACAAAATCAAAAAAAGATGGAATACAGAAAATAATTGAGTTTTCAAAATAAAAAAGTTGTGACTAAAATTAAAATTATTTTCCCCACTGTCAAGAACTAAAAGTTGTGTTTCTAATTTCATTTCATCAACAAGAACAAACATAGATTCACATTTCCCCACTGTCAGGAACAAGAACAAAAATTATTTTCCCCACTGTCCACTACATTACATTTTACATATATATATACCACAAGCAGTATACAAACTGAAAAATCCCCACATTCAAGCTTAACAAAAAAAAAAAAATTATAAGAAAAAAAAAACTGAAAAAAATATGCACCAGCAGAGATTGACAGACAGCACAGTGACTGACGCTCGGCAGAGTTTTTCGCTAGTTGTCGGTGGTCACCCAAGTCGATGGTCAGCATCGGTCGATCTCAGCGGTGGTCGCTTTCACCTATTCTTCTTTGACGAGCTCCTCTCTCTCTCCTCTCCTCTCTTTTCTTTTTCTATTTCGCACGTGGTGTCAACTGGGCCAAACATTCAAAACTCACCTTTATCAATTTCGGGGGATTCGGGGGGCTCGTTTTCGAGCTACGTAGCGGAGCTGAATTAAACTCATGTAAAATTGTTGGATTTGATTGATATCCTTCTTTGCTTCCTCCTTGATATTTATAAGCTTTTATCCACGATTTCAATTGCTTAACAACTGTTATAGGCAGACAGTTTATTTACCCATTTAAGTCCACGTGTTCCCATCTTTTTAGCCACTTTCATTTGCTCTTTCAAAGATTGTTTCCTATTTCTGAATCAGGATCCTCTCCTTAACTTTTCTCCTTCACTCTCTACTTATTAGGTTATTGGGCCCACTTTTAATGATCCGAATCGTTCACATTTTAAGATTTGTTGAGTATAATATACTTGTAAAAAATTAAATTGATCGGATATCAGAAAGCATGTGTTCGGAAAATTATTTATTAAATTTTTTTTAAAAATAATTCTTAGTTCGATGATCCGAACACGTAATTTCTGATATCCGATCAACTTGATTTTTTACAAGTATGATATACTCAACAAATTTTAAAATGTAAATGATTCGGATCATTGAAATTGAATCAAAAAATGAGCCCAATAACCTAACAAGGAGTTAACGAGAGAAGTTAAAGGTGAGGATCTTGACTCTTTATTTCTACCCATTTCCTTAATTGCTCATGACTGTCCATAATTGCTTCAAACTCTTTTTTCTGCCCACACACTTGAACTTGAAACCCAAGACTTGCCATGATCACCACCAAACTCCTGTTGACAGACAACTTAGAAAATAGGTACAAACAGTATATTATTGCTAAATAACCTACCATACAATCGAATAAAAAATAATAATAATAATAATAATAATAATAATAATAATAATAATAAATATCAATATAAATATATGTGGCCATAATTTTATGTGAAAAATAATTTATAATCTACATCGACAGATCAAGATCAATAGATTGGATTTGATCATAATGGACAAGCCACAATCAATAAAGTTTGATTTGACTATAATTGATAGGCCACAACTAAGTAGATTAGATTTGGCCTATTAACAAGTCACAATCAACGGAAAATAAAATAGGGTGTCAACACACACTCATCTGTTCAACTACAAAAAAAATGAATAAATTACACTAACACCTCCTGAGGTTTCTGTTTAATACAGATCTCTCACCCTACATTTGAAAAATTACACTTATCCCATGTTAGATTAAAATGACATATTTGTTCATTAACGTTTATGCATATAAAATAATAAAATAATGAAAATATTTTGTTCATGTCATTTCAAGAGAAATAACAATTATCTTCTTTGGTTTAATTCACACAAAAAATGAGTTTTTTTTATTTTTATTGAATTTTTTTAATATTTTAAGCAATTTTTTTATTTTTTAGATACATCTAATCTATATATTCTTAAGAAGTATAATATTTTGTGATTTTTTTAATTCACCAAATACAAAAAAAAAAAATACAAAAATTCAATACATTATCTTATGTTGTTGTATTCATGATTTTTTTAAAAAACAAATTGTACAAATTTTATACTTTTTAAATATATCTAGATTAAATTGATTTAATCTAGATATAATGGCGGAAATAAAAATAAAAAATTATATTCATATATAAAAATTTATAAAAAAATATTAGAAAAATTTTGTGATAGTGATATTGTTATAAATATAAATCATGTTTATGTGTGTTTTGTTTTAAAGTGAAAGATCATCATTAAATTATATCATTGTGTTTAAAAATTTTATATAAAATTTATATTTGTATATCATCACTCAATAAGAATATGTTTAGGTAGAATTTAATGATGAAAAGTTGTAGAATGTAGTGATGATGATAGGAAGAAAAAAAGGTAGGAAAAAAAAAGGCAAGATGGTTATTTAGAAAATTTTAGGGCATTACATCAACAATTCAGGGGGCAATTTGTAATGAGATTACAAACCTCAGGAAGGGGAATGTAATTTTTTAAATGTGAGGGAATCTATATTAAATAAAAACCTCGGGGCTGTCAGTGTAATTTACCCAAAACATATCAAATCATCTCAAACTGTAAAATTATTTTCAAAATATACAATCAAACAAATTTTCAAATTTTTTAAACACTTTCCAGAAAATTATTTTTGAAATGATGACTATGTTTGGTTTGTATTTGTGAAACAGTTTTGAAAAAAAAAATTTCTAGAAAGAGTTACAAAATTTAAAATTTTGTTTGGTTGTATGTTTTGATAATAGTTTTGAAATTTGGGATGATATAATTTTTTTTTGTAGTTGAATAGAAAGGTGTAAGAGAAAAAGTAATTGATTGATGTGTAGGATGTGAGAGAAAGATAAATGATAGGATAAAAATGATTGATTGATGTCTAATAAAGAGAAAAGTGATTTTGAAAAAAAAAATCAAAAAAATTTAACCAACCAAAATTTTGAGGTTTTCTCTCAAAAATATATGTCTAGACACAAACTAAACAAGGCCAATATCTCAAAACACAAACCAAGGCCAAATTTAAAATTTGTTTGGTTATGAGTTTTGAAAATAATTTTCAAATAGCTGAGTTGAATATAGGTTTGAAAACCAAAAATCAAATAGGTTTTTGGATTTTGAGCTATCAAATTGTGATTTAAAAAGTAAAGCAAATGGAGTTCAAACTCTAAACACTTACTCGTTTATCTCAAAATTGAGTTTTTTTTTAACTGGATTTTTTAAAATTTTATGTAACTTTTTATTTTTTAAATATACCTAATTTAAATATATTTAAAAGTATAATATTTGTAAAAAAATTAAAAATTTCATCAAATACAAAAAATATAAAAATAAATACAAAAATTCAATATATTTTCATATTTTATTATATTCGATGAATTTTTTGAAAAAAAATTGTATAAATTTTATACTTTTTAAGTATATTAGGATTGAGTGTATCTAATTTTTTTTTAAAAATAATTAAATATTTTGAAAAGTCAGTAAACATACAAAAATATGAATTGAAAACTCAAAAAATTATTTTTGAAAAATCCAAACCAAACAGGGTGAAGAGGTTCTCGAGGATCGGATCCCATCAGCTAGGCTCTCATTCATCATCCATTCGAATTTAGGCAGATTTAAAAAAATTAATATGCTTCTGTTCACTTAGTTAGCTGATGCAGATTGAACGAGCCGTGTGAATTGCCAGGTGAATGTGGATCAGTTTAGGGATCTGGGCTTTACTCTTTTGAATCTTTTTTTGAATAATTTTTTGAATAATTATTTATTATTTTGGAATTTTTTTATTTGGAAAATTTAGTTTAACATCCCTCTCCAACTTTTAGTAATTGAAGAGGTCCACAATATTTTTTTGTGTAGCCTAAAATGCCTCCATATATCACACTCAGTCTCTTTCTCTCTCTTTCTACAAGTGAAATAAGAACCATGGCTTTTGTGATAGTTGTTTTTGGTGGACCGCTTGAGCGGTCATTTGGTCGCTCAAGCGAAGATGTGTAGCTCTCAGTAGTTTGTCATTTTGCAAGCGAGACCGCTCGAGAGATGAAGTGGTCGCTCGAGCGTAGATTTCATGCTTCCAGTATTTTCATTGTAGCTTTGCAAAATTTCTAGGATCTCGCATTTACTGCTCAAGTGGTGGAAGTGTTTGTAAACACCTCATTTTTTACCGCCCTTAAGACTTGGGCACCACCGATTGATCATCCAATGATGAATGTGCACGCTTGTTCAAATGCTTGAATTCCTCAGCAAGAAACCTCAGTTTTGAGCCTCAAAAACCTACAAGTCTTGTGCTTTATTTTTGGACCAAAATAGTTGTTTTTCAAGCCTGATTATCCCAGTGGCCTGCCATCCACTATTAGTGACCGGCCGCCCACTTGTGTAAAATCTCAGATCTTTTTGCCATATGTCTATACAGATGCATGCACTGCATCAGCTGTGTCTATATGGATATTTCCGAGATGATCTGATATATTTCTATATATAGCTGACTCCCTCTTATTTTTTCCGAGATGGTCTAATATATTTCTATATTCTTGTCCTTGCCGAGGCACATATTTTGACCATTTGGCCTAGTTATATATAGAAAAGCCATAGTGACTGATCCAAACTAAGACAAGATGCTCACCCAAATGCAGGATTGCGTGAAATCGGTTGATTGAAATAGTGAATCCTAGTTCACGACGAAACTAGGACAGGGTAACCCTACCCCTTTGTAGGGGTGTTTTGGCTCTCTCTTAACTGGTATGTGCTTTATAGTGAAACTATATAGGAATGTGCATATCAATTGCAAGGTTGGTATCTGTTTTGGGACAGAATTCAGTGTGGAGTACAATCATTCAGCTGTGATCATATCTGTTCAAATGAAATTAGGCTGAGGTGCTGTCTGTTTTCTCTTTTGCAAGGTAGTCCTGAAACCATAGCTTTAGAAGGCTCTAATATCCCTCGGGTACTCTGGACTCGTGTTGATAGACTTTGTCAGGTTGGAGATCTAGTTCAGGGGCAACTTGTGTTTGCATCATGGTTACCAATTACAAGACGAATGAGGATTAGGCAGAGTTCGCCAATCCAGTTCTTACAGCGATCACCTCTTAATTCACCTGTGTTCAGTCCAGTTCGAGAACAGTCATCTGCTTCTAGTTCAGCACCAGTGCAGTCATCTATTCCAATGGCACAGTATCCCCTGGCCAACATAGGGGAACTAATACTCCATCTGTAACAAACAGTTGAGACCCTGTAACATGATGCGACCTGTCAGGCTAAGGTTATAGCCCGTAAGGCTGAAGTGATAACCAGGTTACAATAATAACAATCGCATCCGGTTGCGGTTTCTGTCTCCCACGTACCCACTACGGCCATCCTTGTACCCGGTACCACTGCTAATACTGTCAATGCCCAAGAAAATCGAGGTAATTCGGTTTTCCAGATTCAAGCAGAACCCATCCTAGCACAAGCTTCCAAAGGCCCAGTTTATCAGACTGAAGCACCATTCGAATTTGGGGTTGATCCAACCGCGTTCAAAATCAACAAACTGAAGAAACTGTTCAAAAAAGCATAGAGGGTCAACTCCATTCCAGACATAGAGGATGGGTACATCGAATCTGCTGTTACCTTACCAGAGCGGTTCAAGATGCTACACATTGACCACTTTGACGGTTCTGGGGACCCGATGGTTCACTTACGGCTATTTTCAGATATCTTGTTGTGATAACCCTCACTACCGTTTACTGATAACACCATTGATTACTACTAAACTGGGACTGATTATGATAAGTAATTGAATTGATTGAAATTCTGAGTTAATTGATTGAGTGTGCTAGTTTAAATGCATGCCTATCTGTTTGACTGTTAAACTATCTGTTCATGTGTTATGTTTTAAATTGCAAATTGAAGGCCTTATCGGCGGCCGAATCTGAAATTGATTAGTGATTTATGTTAATTAGAATTTATGTAATTTTATGATATATTTAGTTGAAATGTGATTTGGTATGTTTAAATTGGATTAAATAATGCTAATTTACAAGAGTTTGACTTATTTACGAGAATGCCACTTAGTGGACTTTCATGAGCCTTTTAGTTGATCTCTATATGCTAGCATTACGACACTTCATCAGCCCATTTCCTTGAACTTAACCGACTAGAGAGAGTGAGGGAGAGGAAAAAACTTGTTTTCAACCAAATTAGCTTGGAGGCTTAGGAGATTGAAGGAGTCTTGCATTATTTGAGCTTGTATACCTTGAATTCAAGACATAAGGTAGAAATTTCATTCTCTCATTTGTGAATTGAAGTTGTGTCTTGCATGATTCATGGAATTTTAGTGATCTTAGTCTAGAATTGGTTTACAAGTGTGGAATTGAAGCTTATTTCATGCATGCATGTCCTTATGTTGAAGTTTTGAAGTTGTTTCATGAGAATTTCTTCATGCATGTCCATATTTTTGGTCTCTATCCATGAATTCACCTTAATTCACCATGTTCTTGCAAGGATTGGCTCTTTGGAGCATGCATTAGAAGCTTTGAATTCATTAGAACACATGCATGTTACATGTAAATTATGTTCTTAAAGTTTATTTGAAAAGTGTGTTTAATTAAACTACCTTTGGACTTTAATTTCTCAAATTGATCTTCAAAACATGTTATACTATGAGTTTAAAAGTGTTTTTCAGAAAATTATCCCAAAAGGATCGAATTTAGTGCATTGAAATTGAGTTTGGAGCTTGAGGTTCAAATCTGGAAATTCCAGATTTTGGACTCACGCTCGAGCGAGGAGTTCCACACTCGAGCGTACGCCTTGTGTGTTCATGCAGTCCGCTCGAGCGAGGAAAGTGGCGCTCGAGCGTGAAATGCATGTATCCAGTACTTTGCATGTGTTTACAGTCCGCTCGAGCAAAGACTTGTGTCTCACGCTCGAGCATGGATCGAGCGCCCATCGAGCGTAATTTTTGTGCATCCAGTATTTTTACTGTAGCTTGCAGTCCGCTCGAGCGACGAAAGTCACGCTCGAGCAGAGCTTCTTTGTCTGCATGTCCGCTCGAGCGTAGAAAGCCACGCTCAAGCGAGACCCCTGTTTTTTGAAAAATTCTGAAAAGTGTTTTAAAGTGCATCTTTGCATCCTCATTCCATCCTAGGCATTCTTAGGCCTAGTTTAAGGCATCTTAATGAGGTTATTAATGTAGAACCACACCGAGGCAATTTAGGAATTAAGTTATTATTTCCCAACTGTGTAGCTTAGTATGTGTTCATTCTGTAACTGTGTACGGTTGGCATCTGAGGACGCTTTAGCTGCTTAGCCCAGTGCTCTGTGAGTAACAATGTTGTAAAGATATGTTCAATTGAGATTATTTTCTGAACAAATGATTGTACTGCTTTATGAAATAACACTGTTTACTGAATGAATGTTTGTCCTTTTTGTGAACTGTATTCGTGGTATCCATGGCAATTTACTGTTACTGCTACTGTTACAGAGATCTCTATCGGTTCCCGTGTTTGGAACCACTGCTGTTTACTGATATGATGGTCATCATTGACTGTTCGGTCTGTTAAGACCTACTGTACTGTTTTGCTATTGGATGTACCACATATGACTATTATAGTTTCTGAATGACTGTTATGGCATGAATTATGAGCCACAAACTGAATGACTGATATACTGATAAATGACTGTTTTCAATACTGAAAGGACATTCATTCTTAACTTCTTTACGCATATGTTATTCATTGGGCTTTAACTTACTGTTTATATATATATGTAGGTGTTCAGGCACCGGACCGGAGTTAGCGTCGGATTAGCTCTTGTTTTGTCAAGCCAACCACCGTGCCTCACTGCGAGGTTCCAATTCCTTCAAGCTAGGGCTTTTTGGGATGTTTTAGTTTTCCCCTTTGTATCTGGTTTTGTAACACTGTATAGACTGAATGATATGTGTACCTGTACTGTACTGTTATGGTAGAGATTTGGTCCCTAACCTGAATATCTGTATATGATGTATGTACATACTGTTTTGTTTCGAATGTGAACATGTTATGAAAAGTCTTTTTGCATACAGACTGTCACAGCTCATTGGACATCTTTTAATCACTGTTTTGGCTTCCGCCAGCCCCTGTACTCTGTATTACTGTTTTACTGTTAAGCAGGCCTTCGGTAATCTCGGATTACAGGCCGGTTACGGTACTAAACCCATAGGGGCGGGTTTGGGTCGTGACACTTGTGGCCGATGGGTTTAACTAGACTACAGAAGCTATCCCTCTTCGGTCGAACTATGTCGGGTATAGCTGTCATCTAGTATGCTAAATTAGAAGATTCTGTGAAGCAGAACAGAGAGGAGTTGGCCAGATCTTTCATTGCCTAATATTCCTACAATATGCAGATCGAGGTCACAACTCGTGATCTTGAGGCAACACGTCAGAAATCAAAGGAGGACTTCTCAGAGTTTGTTATTCGATGAAGGGCAAAGGCAGCTATGTTGGCAAACAGACTTCTAGAGAAAAAGCAAGTCTGTATCATTGTTAGAAATCTGCATGAAAGGCTATTACAGAAAATGATAGTCCTCCCACTATTCAACTTTAAGGACCTCCATGAAATTGGGGTTTAAATCGAGGATGCCATTAGGCAAGGGATCATTGTGGAAGGTAATGAGCCTATGCGGAAGAATATTGTTCGCAGTTCCAATACTACTACTGGTGGTAGCACAGTTGCGAAATGCTCAGAAGTAAACACTATCACTACTCTCCATCAAAAACTCTTTTACTGATAATAGCTAAAACCCAACCACTTCAACTCGGCCCCAAGCTTGAAATTTTCATCCTCTTTACATGAGTCTCTCTCAAGCCTTGAAAACACTACTAGAAAAAGGACACCTAGAGCTCCTAGAACCTCGACCCTTTCCAAATCCTCTTCCACCATGACATGATCCCGCTAAATACTGTCCCTATCATCAACAAAACGGTCATGATACAAACCGCTGCATCCGCCTCCATCATAAGATTCAGGATCTTATTGGTGAAGAGATCATAGCTCCACCAAAAGAACCTTACACCACCTCTAACCCATTACCTTTACATCTCAACTTAATCTATACACTACCATCCACTTACAACCCTAGCATATACATCACCCCAGCCCATTTACCCAAGCCTGAGGTGTTCATTCCAGAAAGTACGTACTTGTGTATGATGGATACATTTGAACCCCAATTATCTCAAACCCCATCAAATACACCGCGAACACCAATGGCTGAACCCACTACTTCTGAGCTAATGAGCATGATTGAAGATTTACAAAGAACTGTGGCAGATTTAGCCTTTGGGATTTTGGCTCCATCATCGACCACATCACATACCAGAAATGTCACGCCAAAAGGCTCCCCAATCTTAAGGTGAGCTACAATTGAAAACGGCTAACCTAAAGCTATCTCGAGTCTGGGTTATCACATGCCAATAATGAATGGGCCTCACTCCGATATTGGTACCCAATCCCTTAGCAAAGCTGAAGTAAGTGGCAAAAACAAGACCGAGGCAAGTATCGATCATGATGCACATCTCCGATGGGCTATAGAGACTTTTAGGGCCAAAGGACTGAACAAACAGCAAGTGCTTGCAGTTGTTACAAAGACTGTGGATGACACTTTTGCCACTCAGGTTAGGGGCATTTTGAATCCGGTGGCAAACCATGAAAAGGGATGTCGTACCAGAAACGTCCATTTCAACTCCAATCCTACACCTGTAGGAGGTCTTCTCCAAACCCAATCAATACCTGCTAACCCCTCTGTCACCTTCAATCCTCTTTTCATGACCTTATCCAAAACTCTCTAAATCCTCATGGGACAAGGCCATCTCAAACCCCTTGACCCTCAGCCTCTCCCTAATCTCCTTCTAACCAAGTATAAAGCTATCAAGTACTGCGCCTTCCATCAACAAACTAGCCATGACACCGACAGTTGTTTTCGCTTTTGTCATGAAGTTCAAGATCTTATTGACAATAAGGTCATTACTCTACCGGGTCCTACAAAGTCTATCGGTGTTGGATAAATGAACTTGGAGGATAATGTGGCTAGTTTTGGGACTAGGAGATGAACCACCTGCTGATGGCACTCATTTTACTCTGCGCATGGTGGATGGCACGTACTATTTTGTGTTAAATTGAAAATGTTGTTTTTACTTTTTGAACTGGGTGTTGAGTCAGTCATGTTGTGTCAGATTCAGGTGATTTTGGGGGTGTTACCTCGGACATTACTGTCTTGTTTTGTTTGTCTTTTTCACTATTCCTTTTGAGTCTGTTTCCATCATTGAGCCAGTTACGCCAGAAGTTCTGAATGAAATGGCAGTACTTTTCACCTACTTCTCTGTGCCTTTAAATCATTGCATTGATCAAAGTTTTTCAAAATTGTTTCCAAAATTGTGGTGAAAACAAAGAGGAAAGAATTTCTCGGGAATTGTAAAAATTTGATCAATTGAGAGAAAGAGAGGCGCGCTAAGCCCTTAACAAATTAAATCATGTCTGTTAATGTGAGTACTGAGGAGGATCCTAGCTTGATTTATATTGGTTCTAAATTGTCTTTAGAGGAGCATGAGCGACTAGTCACTTTATTAAAACATTTCAAAAACTGTTTTGCGTGGTCCTACGAAGACATACCTGGAATTGATCTTGAGATTGTACAACATAGGATCACTCTCGGCTTTAATACTCGACCCCTTTGCTTTTAAACCTTGAACCTTGATTCACAATATTCAACGATCAACCAAAATATGAGGCTTGCATGGTCGGATTCAAAGCAACCCTTAAACTAAGAGCAATAAGGTCGGATGCGATCGCAGAAAGCTAGCATAGCTGGATTAGAAGCAGCCCTTGAACTAGGGGCAAAAGGTCAAATATGCTCAAAGATTTAAAACTGGGTCATTTCTCAAGCCAATGAAGATCGACAAGAAAGTCAAATCCCAGAATCTAAAAGAAGAAAATTTATTGTTAAAGGACAATCGAGTTCTTATCCACAACACTAGTAGCAAATTTAGACCTAATTAGATGGACTCTTACATCATCAAGACTATTTAGTCAAGGATAGCAACCATTCTCGTGGATCTAGATGGCTTAGAGATCCTTATGGACAAGTTAAACTTTTCTATCCTTGAAAGACTTGCTAGGTTGAAAACCTGGAAGGGCGGCCCAGGCAAAAGTTAGAGCAAGAAAAAAAGAAGAAGAAATGAAAAAAAAAAACAAAACAAAAACAAAAAGAAAAAGAAAAAGAAAAAAAAATGAAAAGAAAAAGATGGAGCTCGCAAGGTTGAAAACCTAGAAGGGCGGCTTTAGCAAAAGTTAGAGAGCAAAAGGAGAGAGTTAATACTCGAGTGCACCTTAACCGCAGAACTACGTACGGCCTGATTTCTATCTTTGAGATACGTAAGTAACTTCATCCTGAAGTTCAGTCCCAACCATTTTCAGCTTGTTTGTTTCATCCATATTGATTGGCTTATCCTTGTTTAACTCGGCTATCCTATCCATGTCCAATTGGCTCATCTTCATTCAAAATCGGGTGTCCTATTTTGTTAAAGTATTCAGCTGCAAGACAAATCAAGTTCAGATATAAGGTTGTGCATCTCAAGAGTTAATTCCACTTTGGTTGAGTAGTGGCCATTTACAAAAATAGTTTTTGAGGTTTTTTTTAGTGAAGTTGACTAATTTTCTTGAAACTTGTTCCATTTTTCCAAAATCGGACCATTTCTTGGACCCCAAAAAGAAAAAAATTTCATTTCTCACAGTGTGACTTACATGAGTTCAAAGCAGAAAGTCAAACAAACATGTTAATCTAACTCTCATGTTGGTCAAAATTGTTTTAAGCAGAAAGCCAAAAATAAAAAATGGTCAAAATGATGAACTAGGGGTACAGTCGAGTCAGGTTTTCTGTCTTTTCCCCATAGTCAACGCACACTCGCCAGAAAGGGCACAATTGAAGCTAACAGTTTCTCGTCCTCCAAGCAGTGAGGTACCAAGTATGAAGCCCAAACTGGAAATAGAGCAGGGTATTCCACTCCCTCATTTGGACGGGTCTGATCACGTTGTAGACACCCCATTTTTTACTGCCCGTAAGGCTTGAGCGCTTTGCCCAGTGCACTCGATGATGAAAGTGGTGTTGTGCGTAGTTCAAGGTCTCAACAAAGGGGCCATGTTTAAGCTCCGAAACAATACTGAACCTCACATATTCCCACTAATTATACCTAAGAAATCTATTTTTACACATTGTGCCATCTTATGCTGAGTTTAAAACAGGAAATAGATGAACACATTGAGGCTCCGGCCGTGTCTCAATGAGGGCCTACTGTAGCTATTGAAGGCCAGTCGTGCCTTAGTAGCGAGAACCACAGTTCTGGGCAGGAGCCCGCCAACTGTTCATTTTTGAAGATATTTATGACCCCTCCTGCTCAAATTCTATAAAAATGAAGTTGCATCTCTGTTTTGAGGGTTGAAGAATTTCTACACCTTCTTGAGAGCTCATTTATCTCCTTGTGCAAGCAACCCTTTGAGCAAGCTTACCACCTTGAACCTATATCCATACATCATATACACCTGAGCCTAGGAACCTTAGTTAAGCCTTAAACACCATAATTCAAGCTTAAGAGTGTGTTGAGACTTAGTTTGATTCATAAACAAAAGCTCACTTCTTTGAGAGGTATAAGCTTGTCATCCTCTCTTTTACTTCTTGTTCTATCATTTACTATCTAGTTCTTGTAGTTTTATGTTGTTTTGATCTCTCTTCAAGTATCTAAGTTTGGGTTTGGAGAGCTACCAAAAGGGTAGAGAGAGTTTACACTCTTTCTTACACCTTTACCTATAGCTCAAACCCTTGCTCTTACACCCTTTCCTTTGCTTTCTAAATTGATTTTCAGGGTTAAAAAGACACTAAAAATCATACTTTGAGATTTCAAAAGTAGAAGGGTTAGCCACCCCTCCTTGTTCTTACTTACTAGCCTTATTTTCTCTCTTTGTTGTTTAGCTTTTTAGGCTCTTTTCATGCACTTTGAGCCACTGTTTTTCACCCATTAAGGGCTGTGTTAGGGTTGTTCTAGATTGTTTAAATAGTTCATGCTTTGATTAGCTTGATTGTTGTCTCGTAAGTTTGCATACATAACTTGTTGAATATTGTTCTTAGCTTTTCTTTAACTAACTTCCATGTTTAAGAACTTCATTTTAATAAATCAACTTGCTATTCATTTCTTTCATTTGAGAGTTATTTCAATCGGTTGATGGTTATTCAAAACGTGAACTAGGGATTTATGCTTAATGGCTTAATCTCTATGGAGGTTCATTGTCAACGGCATAGTCTCTTGTTCACGTTGAAAATCACCTCCCGTTTGATATGTTTCTTACTTAGTGGACATAATGTATTAGTGGACGTAATAATCACCTTGGACTTAATGGATTAAAGAATCACAAAGACTAATGAATTTGGCTTAAAATAGACCAACCTACATAAAGAAAATGAGTTATATTGCTTGGGGTTCGGCCGGACGTTATGCTGAGTCCATTGTGTCAAGGGTTGTCTTACATCAATTCATGATGTTTTGATAAACCTTGAAGCGTCTCCAATTTTCTCTTTGAGTTCATTCTATGATAGGAGGGAGAGGTGGTTGTAGTTCCTTTCATTTATTGATTTTTGTCCAAATTGTACTCGAAATCATCAAGCAATCAACTTGCTCATTGATGGTTTTGAAAATGATTCTAACATTCTCTCAAGGCTTTCCCATGACAGAGAAGTGTGAGAAGGATAAACAGAGTCTAGAATCACTCTGTCTGCACTGTTTTCACTTCAAAGTACAAAACATGATTTTGCATGAAATTAAGGCACGGCCGGCCCTTTTGGGGCCCGGCTGGGCCTCATTGAGGCACGGCCGACCATCAATGTTTGGTCAGCAGTATGTTTTGCAGAAAACAGAGAGCAGTGGCTGAAGGTGAAACAGATCAGGCCTAGGTAGACAGAGCCGTTCTTGGACACTATGCATGTAACCCCTTGTGCATCCTTGCTTACCTTAATATTGTAGATTAATGCTCCAATTATTAGCATTGTAATTATTATTATTGTTATAACTTGTCTTGTTAATTATTAGTGTTGTAATTATCATTATTATTTATTTGTAATTGTTATAACTAATTAACTTAGATAGTTAGTTTATTTCTCATTTTTATCCTTGTTGTAATAGAGTAGTTAGCTAGTTAATTCTTTGCTTATTTATTCATTTGGTTTTATAATAATTAATTTAATTTGGACTTTCGGACTTTGATTCGCACCGTTTTGCACGAGGGCAAATGTGTAAAAAGTTGTATGTTTTCCAACCCCACATGTTTCTCCATTTTATTTACTTGCTTATGATGGTTAGAATAGGACATCATTTTTCAAAATTAGCATTCTTATGCTTTGCATACATTGCCTTGCATGCATCCAAGGTTTGGCTTACCATACTAACCCAATATCAAATGTTCAAATTCATTACTTGAATATGTGTTTTACCACATGTCTTGAATGAAATCATATGCCATGCTCATAGCCGAGCCTATAAAATACATAATGTGTGCGTTACATTAGTCATACTGCATTAATTAGGAACATGCATATTTTCTAATTATTTTGCGTTATTTTGGTTCGGAGTATTAGGTGAGTAATTTTGTGTTTTAGCATCTTGCATTGAATGTTTGCGTTACCATGTCAAAGCATACTTCCATGAGGCTAATTGCTTAAATGATATAACTGTTTGAATGCCTATGGATGAAGGCTAGTTGCTTGAATTGAGATAATTTGATTAATGTCCATTTTAAACCCACTTTTTCAAGTGGCAAATTCACAAAACAATTTCAAATAAAACACGAAATCAAAAATTCCAATTCTTGCAAATTAATCTATATTTGTGTGTGCGTCACATAGTAAAAAATAGCTAATAAATCAAAATAAGAGCATATAATGTAAATAAAAATTACATTATGATTAGTAGAGACCAATCTTTGATCGGGCGAGTGGGGTGCTCAATTTATGACCTTCCCCTCTCATACCTAAGTTCCCGAGCCAAGACACTTTGGTGATGATGGATAAGTGGCCTTTGGCACGAGTCTCGGGTTTTCTAAATTTCTCAAAAATATTTAGGTGGCAACTCTGAGATCTGGCAAAACAGTCTATTTTAGGTATTTTTATTCAAATCAATTTTCCAAAAGAATTGCTCGATTTGGACTCTTTTTGTGTTTTCACTGTTTCACATTGCACTTGTGAAATTAGATGCAGAACCACAGGAGTCCAAATTATAGGGCTAATTGTATCCGAAAGGAGCACGAAAAGTCGAGCTACACACATCCAAATTGGCTAAGGATATCGTCAACTGATGTCAGTTACAGATCTGCCGCACATCCAGTCGCACCACAACCTCTCTATGGGACTATTTATGAGCGAAAGAATGAGAATCTAGCAGAATACTAGGGGCAAGGGTCCACAACTTTCAACTTATTCATCAACTATATCTGGGAAGGGATAAAAAATAAGAGAGATTAAATAATAGAAAGATGTGCGCTGAGAGAAAAAGTAAGGAAAGGGCTTTTCAAAGAAAATAGAGATTGAGGGCCAAAGTGATGTGAGAACTATAAATAAGAAAGGGTGGGAAACAATACCTGGAAAAACAGTGGGCTCCCCGTAAACCGAGAGGTCTCTTACCGGTGGAAAACATCCAAGTGTTGTGTTTGTTGTTTTGTTTGTCTTGATTCTTGTTTTGAGTCGTTTTGAGTGTGAATAGACGTGTTTAGATTGCTTTTACTTTGTTTTTTCTTTGTTGAGTCATGGTGTATTGTGGTCAGTTGTAGGCTCAATATCCAGTTAAGAATTTATTCTTGGTTTCAATCGTTTTGTGCTCAGAGTGCCGTGCTATTCTCAACATGATCTGCAAAACATGATTCTTTCTTTCATAAACTGCAGGGTCCAACCCAGATCAAAAGAGAGAATAATAGAACAAGGACCTATCTGAAACTACATAGGTTCCAGACTGCAACGCAAAAGAGAAAAGGGAAAATTGAAACATATGAGTTTGTTTCAACTTTAGCAAATTTTTGGATTGCATTCTGGAGGCACCTTTTCAGGCCTTATCATATCTCTGAAGTATGAGTGTACCTCGACCTCAAGCTCAAACCTGTTTCAAGCCAGAATGGCGATCAAAAGTACTCTCCCTGAGCACCATTTCTTACCGGAGGCATCTTGGCTGTGTTTCTAATGAGTTCCTAGGAGACCAACTGCGACGGTGGAAACTAGAGTTCGAATGGCAATGTCTAGAACGCAAAGGTTTGGAATTTTCGAGACTAAAGTTTGATTTAAATACCCAAGGGTGTATCCCCCGGCTTGAAATCTATATGGCAGCCCCATAGGTTGAGGTAGTAGATGTGTGCCTCAATTCTGGATACTAAACCAACCTAGTCCGTCACCCGTTGGAGAATAGGGAAAGCTGTGAATATGATCAGGGAGAAAAGCAGCATCTGTGGCTTCCGCATGCAGATTTTACCCCTTGTCAGCATCTAAGGACCTTTGAACTGTGAGTTAAAGGTAAGAGTTCGAAAAAAAACAAGGAGGAGATCCCCATCAAAGTAGAGCGGTTTGTCGTCTCATTACTACTCACCTTGTAAGGTGCTTTCTAAAGCTCGACTTTGTTGGTTTACTACATTCTCTAAATATCATCCATTACATTGCTTGTCACACATACCACTCTGTGCATCTATCTCATAATCTCATCATACTGTGTACATCTATCGCATAATCTTATCATACTCTATGCATCTATCACATCATTTTAGGACCTCTTCCCACGATTTCAGCGTGGTCAAAGTGTTCTTCCTTCCTCACACGATTTCAGCGTGTTTGGAATTTATGTCAGGATGTGTGACACGCAGCCCTGGGTGGGTTTTATCTCAGGTTGCGTTGTATACGCGGGCCTGGGTGAGTTGTTTTTGGACCTCCTCTCACGATTTCAGCGTGGTTCCCTTCCTCACATGATTTCAATGTGTTCGGTCTTTATCTCAGGACGCGTGAGGCGCGACCCTGAGCGGTAGAACCTCTTCTCATGATTTTAACATGGTTAGAGTGTTCCTTTCCTCATACGATTTCAGCGTGTTTGGAATTTATCTCAGGACATGTGAGATGCGACCTTGAGTGGTAGGACCTTTTCTCACGATTTCAGCGTGGTTTGAGTATTCCCTTTCCTCATATGATTTCAGTGCATTTGGGATTTGTTCTTCTTCCTCTCACGAATCCAATATGGTTGGAGTATGTCACCCTATTCATCTACTACATTATCCATCGCATCTATTACACCATGCATCCTTTCTATGTTAAGCTTAGTCTGGCATGGGCTCATACCCTTCCCTCGTTGAAATGTGGTTCTGTCATGTGTAAGTATCCATCCTGCGCTAAGGCCAGTATTGAGGGTGTAGGCACCTAGCCTGTGTTAGGCGTCATTTGGCTGTGCCCACTTCTTTTCTATATAAAACGTAGTTTGATTTTGCATCCCCATCCCTTTATGATATTTGTGTGGTAAGCACTGTTTGTGGTTTGATTATATTATTGCATTACATTATATATCATTTGCATCTTGCCCCTAAACTACGCTGGTTTGATTCCTTGCAACGGGATATGTAGGTAACCCTCGGGTTCAACCAACTGCATCTGCATTTTGTTTGTTTGTCCAAGTCTTACAGCCTTGTCAAAATAGGTCGTCTTCGGGCTTTGGCATTCACTCACGCCATTTTATGACTCTAAGCTTTGTCAAAGAGAGGCAACTGTAGACACTCAATTTTTGACCGCTCTTAAGACTTGGGCACCATTGATTGATCACCCAATGATGAATGTGCACGCTTGTTCAAATACTCAAATTCCTCAGCAGAAAACCTCAGTTTTGAGTCTCAAAAATTTATAAGTCTTGTGCCTTGTTTTTGGACCAAAACAATAGTTTTTCAAGCCTGATCATCCCAGTGGCCTATCATCCACTATTGGTGGCCAGTCGCCCACCCACTATTAGTAACCGGATGCCCACTTCTGTAAAATCTCAGATCTTTTTGCCAGCTGTGCTAACTGTCTATATAGATGCATGCACTGCACCAGCTATGTTTGTATGGATATTTCCGAGATGGTATGATATATTTCTATATATAGATGACTCCCTCTAATTTTTTTAGGGTTAGAAAAATTTAAAGAGCAAAAGTTTTGGAAAATATTTCTCTCTCTCTTACAACTTTTATACCCTTTGCCTAGGTACTCCAAATCAAACCTTGAGGGTTCTTGGCTAAGGTGGTTAGGCTTGCATTTTAAGCTCTTGAGGGTGTGAAATTATTGGTTTGTGATTCAAAGGGTTATTCCTCTTCAAGAGGTATAACTCCAAGCTTCTTTCCCTTATTCATTTACCATCATTTATTGTTGTTTTTTGTACAGTTTCTTACCTGTATTGATGGGTTGAAACTTGTGGTTTGAGGGCATCAAAGGTAGAGAAGTGGACCACCCCTTTTTGACCCTTGCTTTCTAGGCCTTTGCCCTTGTGTTTCCCACATTGTCATCAACTTTTTTTGAACTTTTTACTACTAATTTTTAGAGGTTTTCAAAGGCTAAAAATGTAGTTTTGAAGTCCCAAAAATAGAGGGGTTAGCCACCTCTCTTTTGGCTTGTTTACTAGCTTAAATTTTTCATTATTTTAACTTACTCTTTTAGTTGTTTTTACCTCAATTCTAGCACTGTTTTAAGCTATTTTAGGACTTTTTTAGGTTGTTTATTTCATTTGTGCTTTGTATAGCATGCTTGTAGTATAATGGTCTTCATAGGTTTGGTATTTTAGGCATTAGACACCGACCTATTTGAGTTAATAGCATTTATTTTGAGCTTTCCATACTTGTGTTCACCTTTAATCATCTCTACACCTCCATCATTTCTTGGCTTCTTCCTTGCTTTGAGAGTCGTTTCAAACTGATTGTTTGTTTAAGCTTGAGATGGAGATTGTTGTGCTTAATGGTTTAATCTCTTCGGAGGTTCATTACCAACGGCATGACATCTCTCTCATGCCCATAACAACCCTTTATTTGATACTTGTATCCATTAGTGGACTCAATCTTCATTATTGGACTTAATTGACTAATGAATGGAAAGATAATTAAAATGGAGAAATAAAATTGGGGCTAAAATGGAATAAGATAATAATATGGGTTGGGGTTCAACCGGAAGTTAGTTAAACCCATTAAGCATTAGGCTATTTCATACGTATTAGTGATAATAATGGTTTGAGAGTTAAATGTCAATTTCTTCCCTTGATCCATCTCATGATAGAGAGGAGATTTTGTTGGTCATTTGGTTTCCCTCATTGAGCTTTTGTCTAATCGAGCCATAGATCATCATGCAACAACTTTGCAATTGTTGATGATTTATGAATCAATTATATCCCTTCTTTGAGCAATTTCATGATAGGGTAGAGAGGATGAATATCTCCTGGAAACACCCTGTTTCTGCTCTGTTCATTTTCTTTTGCAGCAGGGCCATAATTACATTAGTGGCTGGCCAGCCACTATTTGCAGCCGGCCGTCCACTATTTTTGGCCGGCTGGCTACTTTTGTGTTAGCAGGCAGTGTTGTTTTCTGTAGGCAAAACAGTCCTAGAAGCAAAACAGGAGTGTTTCCGGGAGGATGTTTGCATTGGCATGCATGGTTCACTACCCCGCTCGAGTTCAATTAGTTATTAATTTGTTAATTAAATTAGTATGAATTCTCGGCTGTAGCTAATTAGGTAGTGTAATTAATTAGTTAATTTCAATTTGTAATGATTAGCTAGCGTAGTTAATTTATTTCATTCAAACCTTCCAGTGCAAGGGCAAAAATGTACTAATGTGTATGTTTTTCAACCCCCATTTCTTTCTTTCTTTTATTTACTTGTTTATGATGGATAGAATAGAGCATCGTATTTTGTTTAGCATTTTTCTATGTACAAAGCATCCGTTGTCTTGCATGCATATGGTTCGGTTTATCATTCTAGCAAGAATTGTCGTTTATTACTTCGTTGAATACGTGTTTAAACCGCATGCTTTCAAATTGATTCACATGCCATGTTAGTAGTCGATCCTAATAGTTGCATTGTGTATGTGTTGCATTAGCCATTTGCATTAGTTAGGATCATGCATTTTTCTAACTATTTTCTCTCTTTTTACTCGCCTCGGGAATTGGGATAAGCTTTATTGCTTTAACATATTGCATGAGTGTGATTGTTATCATGTCAAACATGATTACCATGAGGCTAATTGCTTAAGTGATAAATTGTTTGAATGCATGTGAATAGAGGCTAACTGCTTAAACTAGAATAGTTTGATCGAAGTACATATAAGTTCACTTTCTTAAGTGGTACGTATTCAAAACAATTTTTCAAAACAAAACTTGAAATCAAATGTTCCAATTTTTACAAATTAGTCTATACTTGTGTACAACACAGTAAGTTAGCCTAAATAATCGGAACAAGAACATATAATGTAAATAAGAATCACATCATGATTAGCAGAAGGCGATCTTTGATTGGGCGAGTGGGGTGCTCAATTCATGACCTTTCCCTCTCGTACCTAAGTTCCAGAGCCGAGACTGTAACGCCCTTAAAAAAATAACATAAAACCCATCAATATAGACATGCATTGATTTACAAAAGTTCCACATTCTTCCATTCATCAGAGTTCCATTACAAAAGTATTACATGTTAATGACAAAAGCAAATGCCCTAACGGCTTACAGCTTTCCAAGTTAACACTTGGTTACACAAAAGAGTGCTAACTCATTTACACATTAAGCCCTTGGCTTGAATTTACATGTAATACATCAAAAAAAAAAATAAGACAACAAAAGTGTGTCCGCCTCTAGCCTCCCAAGCTACGTCCTTGGAGGTGGCATGCTACCTGTACCTGAAAATGATATTCCCATATAGGGTGAGCCACAGCCCAGTAGAAATACACTAAACCAAATATGAACAATGACTAAAAGATTAGCAGTTGATAGATGGCCAACACTGATACTTTTCCTTATCACACTTTACGGTTTCATGACATACAAGTCCATATTACAATCCATTTTCCATTTCTTTTCAATTCTCAATTTATAACCATGGCTCAGAACCTGGCCAAACAACTTATATGAGACAGTAACTCATATTAAACCCTTTCTCATTTCATAATAGATAAGCATACTAGCTATATCACAAACCAACAGATAAGCATACAAGCTATATCATCACTTCCACAGATATGCATAAGAGCACTATCACACTTCCAAAGACAAGCCAATAATGATAATTACCCATGATATTATTGATCTAGAGAAAATTCAACTTCACATAGAAAATCTCACCAAATATATTCTAGGAAGAATTTCTCTGAACTTGAAAATTTCTCTGACATTTCCTAGAATTCCTAAATTTCCCTTCTCTCCAGAGAAATTTCCCTTCTCTAGCCTTCATTATGCATCTCATTCTCCGACTATCCTCCACCGATAGCCCAAAGCAGTTATTTCTATACAGAAAATAAATGCAACGATGGATATATATAATCAACATTCCAACTAGGTGAGTGATAAATAATCCAACTACACCCTTTTATCCCATAACTTCCCAAATCAATTCCTCATTTCTCATAATTAATTATGCAAATTAATTAACCAATGTAATTAGGGCATTTTTCATAATTTACATTACAACCCTTAGGTTCCATTTTCATTAATGTCTTAACATTAATTTCACATTTTCCATGCCAAACATGCATCTAGGTTTTATATAGCTAAAACCCCCAACTCTTGTAAATTTACACAAAAGCCCCCAAACTTTCACAAAATTACCAAACCAACCCCAACATCTCAAAATACTAAAATTTAAAGACAAAGCTCATAAAGAGGAGTAGGATATCCCTACCTCGAAGTTAGAGCTCGGATGGAGAGGAGACCCAAAACCAACGTGCTCCAAAGACCAAGATTTTCAGATCAAAACGACGCCCTCGATGATCAACACAACTTTTATAAAGGCCGAAGAGAAGGAGGACACTCTAACTAGATCAAACCCTAGAGAGAAGAGTATCTAGAGAGAGAGGCTCTCAAAAATGGTTTTTAAAAAAAGTAGGAGAGAGAAAGAAAAGCAAAAAGTGATTTGAAATCATTCAGCGGATAACTCATATACATATGACCCACTCGAGCGGAGAACACAACGCTCGAGCGCCAAGAACAAAAATCTGGACATGCTCGAGCGCAATAAGGCCCGCTCGAGCGCCAAGACATAGGAATAAAGTACATCCGCTTGAGCGAGAAAACCAGTCTGCTCGAGCGCAAATCTCCCTCTCCCAGAACCCTCACCAAGACAGCACTACCCGCTCGAGCGCTAACAATCCCGCTCAAGCGCAACCCGCTCGAGCGTAGAAAACACCCCTGCAGAAGTTTTGCAGGGACACGAAATACTAGGAGTGTGCAATCTCCGCTTGAGCTCCAGAACACCCGCTCGAGCGCTAAACTAGAAACCAAACTCCGCTCGAGCGCAGAATGACCCGCTCGAGCGTAACACCTAAAACCTGGACAATAAGGATAGAGACCAAGGCTTAACCCACCTGTCCAACACAAGCCCAAAACATCCTAAAACTCAAACAACGGATTTAAAGGATAGCAACATGATAGATACAACTACCAACTCCACGGAAACGAGTCCGGAACATAACTGAATAGTTAAGGGACAACCGGGATCGCTATAGAGACACTTTGGTGATGACGGATAAGTGGGCTTTGGCACGAGTCTCAGGTTTCCTAAATTTTCCAAAAACATTTAGGTGGCAACTCTATATCTGGCAAAGTAGTCTATTTTTGGCATTTTGATTCAAAATTGATTTCCTAAAAGATTTTCCGGATTTGGACTAATTTGTATTTATCTATTTCACATTGCACTTGTGGAATCAGATTCAGAACCACGGGAGTCCAAATTGTAGGGCTTTTGTATCCGAAAGGAGCACGACAAGCGAGCCACATTGTTGCTTGAGCGATCTCTTTGAAATTTGTTGGTTGCTCGAGCGAAGAAAAGTTCGCTTGAGTGGTCTGTTGGGGCAGCAGATCTAAAGGGTCGATCTAACTCATTTTTTTTATCACTTTTTACAAATACTCTCTCTCTATCACCTATTCAGAAACCCTAACTCCCAAAACACTTGATTCGTCAATATTTTAATCTAGATTCACCCAATATCGTTCAAGATAATTGAAGAACAAGTCAAGTTCAAGCTATTTACCAATTATTTTGCACTTTTATTGAAGTTCCACGTGAATTCTCAATTCTAGCTTTTATTTTTGAGGTAAGGCTGCCTTTAACTTGTTATAACTTTAATTTGAAACTCAGATGTGATAATTTCATTAGTTACTCATTATATATATATATATATATATCTAGGTGAATATATGCGGAGATTGTTTTGTGTTAGTGAAAGGATTGGACAAAAGTGAGCAAATGTTTCATGATTATAGAAGGATTGTGTTGAGTATTGATGATTATTGTTGTTTGTAGGGAACATTAGTTGAAATTTCATGAAAGGGAGAAATCCCCAAATTTTATATAAAGCCCTGGTTTCAAAATTATTCAATAAAAATAGGTTTTATTAATTGGTTTCAAAAACATGAAATTGAAGGCATTTGTTTAACTTTGAGGGTGAAATGTATGAATCGAAAAGTTTATATATATACCTTATGTTGGTGATTTTTGTTGAATGAGAAATGTTATTATTAAAGAGAGAAATTCTTATTATTGAAGAGTGAAATAGTGAATTGTTGTGAATTAGAATCATTTTAGGGAAAAATGAGGATTTGCAAATTCATGCATCATATGCATTTATTAAATTTCTTTTGATAGAATGACGGTGCGATTAGTCAAAGGTTGAAAGGGGGTAAATAGTTGTAACAAGTCCGCGAGAGACCCTCGCTACAGTTCGGACTCGATTGTTGTCACGGTTCTTAATCTTGAACCAAAGAGTCCAAATCTGGCAAATCGTTTTGAGAAACAGATTTTTTGAAAAGAAGTGCCAAACATGGACTGCTTTACCAGATACAGAGTCGCCACCTAAATCTTTTTTAAATGGGGAAATTTAGGAAACCCTGACTCGGTGCCGAAGGCCACATGTCCGTCATCACCGGAGTTGTCTCGGCTCGGGAGCTAGGGTACGATTGGGGAAGGTCAGCTATGAGCACCCCCTCTCGCCCGATCCGAAGATCGGCCTCTACTAACCATGATATCAATTTTTGAAAACATTATGTAAATTGCCTAATGCAACACATACAGGATGCAATTAGATAGACTCCGGCTAACCTAAGCATGGCATATGAAAATGCGATCATTTGATGCACGTATTCAATTTGGAACTGAAATACAAATGCAGTTAGCATGATGTACCGAGCCCAATGCATGCAATACGAATGCATGGATGCACGCATGCATAGCATAAGGTATGCTAAATTAAATATGCCCTAGTCCTACCATCAAAGCGGGTAAATAAAAGGGAAGAAAGACGTGGGGTTGGAAGACATACACACACTCACACACACTTATTACACAATTGCCTCACTCGGAGGGTCCAATAAATATTACAGTCCCAAATAATAAAAAATAAAATTATTACAAAATTTCTAATTAATTAAAAGAAAGGATGCAAAAGAAAGAAGAGGGTGGCCGCAGCCTCTGCCTCGGGATGCGCAAATGATTGCATGCTCGGAACTCGGCGCCCGAAAAACCCGTAACCGTACCCCTGCCACCTCTGTTTCTCTCTGAAAATCGCCAAAACTCCAGAACAGGTTCCTTGCATGTTGCAGAGCACCACTGGCCAGGAGAATTCCACCGGCAGTCCAGGATTTCCATCGGCATTATTTTGATTTACCGGCCATTCAAAGATTGCCGGCCGCACTTAATTCTGCCGGTCGGCAAGAAACTTCCTGCAGAAGACAGTTTGACAGCAAACAGAGAACAGACAGTGCATGGCATGGGGTTTTCAGGCAGATGTGAGCATGGTCATGCTTCCTATCATGCTTTGAACTCAAGGAAGCATGACCTTCGATCCTCGAGCCATCAATGGTGCATGATAGCCCAAGGGATCAAATTTGCCACTTGATGTAAGGATGCATGCAACAAACAAAATGAGAACCAAAGCCTTATCAAGTTGGAGTCAAAGGCCTCGGTGACCGAGAATCAAGGCACATTACATCACTTGTAGTATGAATGTTCCTTGATTCTCACACTGGGTTTGACACCCCAAACCAAGTAATGCAATGCATGTTATGCAAACATGGTTCAAATGCAACATGATACCAATTATGCAAGACATAGCAAATGTTATGCAACTATCATGACAAATATGCAATGCTAAGCATACACAGTTGCAAATGTGGTGCAAACATGGACCATTTTGACAATGGGATTAATATACTACAAGGCTTAATGAAGCAACCATGCAACAAACATGAAACAAGCATGCAATGGGACCTTGAACCATAAAGGGACAGACTTGATCTACCCCAAAACAGTGGCCGAAAGGTGTCTAAAAGGTGGACAAATAGTCATGCTAACAAACAAGGTAATGGTCCTAAGGTTAAGGCACAAAGGGGAGGCATTTCACTCCCACCAACATGACCACTCATGCCATGACTAAGACAAGTAAAGACAGAATTTTACATGCAAAATGGGACTCAAAGCCTCCTAATATGGCAGCTAAAAATGCTTCCCATGAAATGCTACCACCAAGACTCATTTCTAGGCAAAAGAGGGCACACCCTCAAGGCATAAAAGAGATCATACATGCACACATACAAACATGATTCTTGGACTGAAATGTGGTCCTAAATGATGCCAAATCATGAGGATGATCACAACCATGCATGCTAGGGGTCAACATGCTCAAAGCTTTCAAGCCAAAATGCAAAGCAACCCTAACAAACATGTCAAACATGACCAAATTGATAACCAACAGACTTTAAGCATGGGAAAACAATGTTAAAAAAAAACTTCATAGAACTAAGCCAACACATGCAAGAATCATGGCCTAATCATGAGGTGCACTTCAAAGCTAAATGGAGCAATGCAAAGCAAGTACTACAAGCATACAAGGAGGCACAAATCCGGCTAAAAATAGAGGTTACATATGACCTAAAACATCCAAAAAACTTCTGAAATAAGGCTCAAGATGATCAAACATACATGCTACCTTTTTAGGCCAAAATGTAAGGAAACAAGACAATGAAGGGAGAGGGGTGTCCCTCCCCTATGAAAGACTTCAAACCACCTTCTTTATCACTGAAAATCAACTGGTTTTTAGTGGTGAAAAGACCAACACACTCAAGCAAAACAAGGCCTCTCAAAAGAAGCACAAAAGAGGCCAAATAAAGCCTAATAAGGTGAGTTTGCACTCAAACCACAAAACAACCTTAATGAAAGTTCTAAAGCATGAGAATACAAGCCTTTTTCATGTTATGCACAAAGCTAAATCAGCAAGAAAGATAGGTAAAAAACTATTGTAAAGTTTGGGGAAAATAAAGCAAGATGCTCACCCTTGAAGAACCTTTGAAGAACAAATGGTCTAGCCTTTCTTCTTTGATCAAAATCGGTCCAAAAACTCAAGAATCAACCCCCAAGTCCCTCAATCTCCGGAGCAAGGTGTAATAGTGTGTGTAATGGTGTAAAAGTAAGGTAAAATCCACCTTTAGGCCAAGGAAACACACACAAA
>NW_021025471.1:2569083-2594941 GCF_004153795.1 Camellia sinensis | reverse complement strand
GTTATGTGTTCTTATTCCATTTATTAGCCTAGAATTACTATGTTATGCGCGCAACAAACAAGTATAGACTAGATTGCCTAATTTGGAGATAAGCATTGCATATCCGTTTGTTTTGAAAAGTGCTTTGGAATTTGCTACTCGCAAGTAGACTAAAACAACAGATTTCAATGAGTTCTTCCAACTCAAACAATCAACCTTCACCCACAGGCATTCAATCAGTTTATCAGATAAAGCATTTAGCCACTGGCAAGCATACTGTCATGGCAACACTCACACGCATGCGAGATGCTAAAGCAAAAATACTTACATCGTACTCTGTGCCAAAACAATAAACTAGTTAGCAAACATGCATGTCCTAGTTCATGTTAAATTGCCTAATGCAACACAATACAGGATGCAATTAGATAGACTCGGCTAACCTAAGCATGGCATATGAAATGCGATCATTTGATGCACGTATTCAATTTGGAACTGAAATACAAATGCAGTTAGCATGATGTACCGAGCCCAATGCATGCAATACGAATGCATGGATGCACGCATGCATAGCATAAGGTATGCTAAATTAAATATGCCCTAGTCTACCATCATAAGCGGGTAAATAAAAGGGAAGAAAGACGTGGGGTTGGAAGACATACACACACTCACACACACTTATTAACACAATTGCCCTCACTCGGAGGGTCCAAATAAATATTACAGTCCCAAATAATAAACAAAAAATTATTACAAAATTTCTAATTAATTAAAAGAAAGGATGCAAAAGAAAGAAGAGGGTGGCCGCAGCCTCTGCCTCGGGATGCGCAAATGATTGCATGCTCGGAACTCGGCTCGCCCGAAAAACCGTACCGTACCCCTGCCACCTCTGTTTCTCTCTGAAAATCGCCAAAACTCCAGAACGGTTCCTTGCAATGTTGCAGAGCACCACCGGCCAGGTAGAATTCCCACCGGCAGTCCAGGATTTCCATCGGCATTATTTTGATTTACCGGCCATTCAAAGATTGCCGGCCGCACTTAATTCTCCGGTCGGACAGAAACTTCCTGCAGAAGACAGTTTTGACAGCAAACAGAGAACAGACAGTGCATGGCATGGGGTTTTCAGGCGATGTGAGCATGGTCATGCTTCCTATCATGCTTTGAACTCAAGGAAGCAGCCTTCGATCCTCGAGCCATCAAGGTGCATGATAGCCCAAGGGATCAAATTTGCCACTTGATGTAAGGATGCATGCAACAAACAAAATGAGAACCAAAGCCTTATCAAGTTGGAGTCAAAGGCCTCGGTGACCGAGAATCAAGGCACATTACATCCCTTGTAGTATGAATGTTCCTTGATTCTCACACTGGGTTTGACACCCCAAACCAAGTAATGCAATGCATGTTATGCAAACATGGTTCAAATGCAACATGATACCAATTATGCAAGACATAGCAAATGTTATGCAACTATCATGACAAATATGCAATGCTAAGCATACAAGGTGCAAATGTGGTGCAAACATGGACCTTTTTGACAATGGGATTAAATACTAAAGGCTTAATGAAGCAACCATGCCAACAAACAGAAACAAGCATGCAATGGGACCTTGAACCATAAAGGGACAGACCTTGATCTACCCCAAAACAGTGGCCGAAAGGTGTCTAAAAGGTGACAAATAGTCATGCTAACAAACAAGGTAATGGTCCTAAGGTTAAGGCACAAAGGGGAGGCATTTTCACTCCCACCAACATGACCATCATGGGGAGGAGAGGGAGGGAGATATAGAGATAGGATGTATCTATATCTCTAAGCTCTGGTTTTTGCTTCCAAGTCTCTAACCTAGATCAAAGAGGAGAGCCTTCCTCTTATAGGACTCCCTCTTGCAAAGCTTATACAACAAGCTTGCTTAGAGGGAGATCCCTCCATACACGTGTATGGAGGGAGGCAGAGCTGGTGCCAGCTATCACAGCTGGCACAAAATATCTCCATAAAGTAGATGAACAGTGGTCGGCTGCCCAAAAATGTTATTTCGACAAAAAATAGTGCCGACCGGCAACAAACTATGCCGACCGGCAATAAAATGTGCTGACCGGCAACAAATAGTGTCGATGGCAGAAAAAGATCAGCCGGTGGCCTTTAGCCACTGCCGGTGGTGTGTGGGGATGCCTCACAAGGCATTCCCTGCCCTTCCAAGGCAAAACACAAGTGTTCGGTGTGAAACCAGACACTAAACGGTCAAGTTCGGAGATCCTGAGGCAGGGCGCGCGAGCCGAGACTTCCGGGAACTCCAAACGAACACAAACATGGATAATCACCGAGTGTTCCAAGTGGTGACGTCCAAGTCTTGAGGACGGTCAAAAATGGGGTGTCTACAATAGTCTATAAGTTCGGATAGTAAGTCGGGTGGTTTTGAGTTGTGTATTGTATTTGGTACTCACACAGGGAGTTAAGGTGTCAATTACCCAATTTACGCATAGCGCCGAACTAATGTGGGAAAATGTTTTTAGGTGTCCACGAGCTTGCCGTTTCTGGAGTCGGCAAATGTGGAAAAACATGGTTTTTGAGTATGCACGTCCTCGCTGTTTCTAGAGTTAGCAAATGTGGAAAGGAAAAATGTTTTTGGGTGCCCATCGCCCTGCCGTTTCTGGAGTCGACACATGTGGGACTATTTTAAGCCTCCGTTTGGGAAGTGGGTTGGCTTTTTGGCTTTTTGGCTTTTTTGAATTTTTTTTGTGAGAGAAGAATGTAATGATTATGGGTTGAATGTGATGTTTTGTTTGTTATGGCTAAAATAGCCTATTTTGTTTTTGTGGCTAAAATAGCCAAAAAAGACTGCAAACCCACTTGCTAAACACAGGCTAAGTATACAAAATCTATATTTATGTATGTATTTTGAATTTCAGCTCTTACTTGGAATATCATAGTATATTTACTGCCCCATCTGAACTCAGGGAATGCTACATTAACCTTTATATTACTCTTTTCATGTTCATGCATAAAGGTATTTATAAGCATACATAATACAATTTATCAAATGTTGCATTGCATGATCGTGTGTTTTTCAATTGATGTTATAACCTGTTACATGCATTACCTATTGAGCTTTTGCTCACCCTAAAGCTAACCATTTTTAGGAACTAAAGAAGAAGCACCTACTAAGTGATGTTTTGGGAAAAAGAAATCATTTTCGAGCATGAATGCTTTTCTTTGAAAACATGTTGTGTCAATCCTAAGGTTGTTTTGTAATTATATGTTGGATTTATATTAATGTAGCTAAGAACACTTTTCTAAAGACAGTTGACTGGCAATTTGCCTTGTGGTATATTTTCTTACTTTTTGAATTGTTTTGTTTCACACTTGGATGTAGTGAGACGATATTGTAAGTTTTGGGAATAGTTCAAAAGGAAAGAAAAGTGTTAATGTTACCTCATTATTATTGTCTCTTCTCTTCATGTTTGTTGCATATTAGAAATGCCCGGATGAACAGGATTAAGGAGGTTCTTTGCTTGGGCATTACAGCTTCCCCTCTTGAACTCTTCACCCTAATCTTCATTTTCATCTCTACTACAATCGTCACCGCCATTGATGACTCTTCATTTTCAACGGTTCCTCGATCATTGTTATCACCGTCGATACAGTTTCAATACCACCACACATACCTATCATCATCATCGTGATCTCTCTATGGCCCGATTAATCTTGCCAAACTCGGCTTCCGAGAAATCGTCGCCACCGCAAATTCTCTTCCCATCACCATTTTCACACCGACCGACTCTTCACTACTCACCAGTCCTTCCTGTTCCCTTGTAGTACGTCTTGTCCTTCAAGAACACACTGTCTTTAGCCTCTATCTCCTCCACTACCTGCACGTGTTAGCCTTTGGCACCAAAATCAAAACCCTAGTCTTAATCTTCCCCGTTGAACACTCTTACTTCTCTGACTTGAGGCTCCACATTGTGCCGAACAGGCTCTTGATTACAGCTGATCTAGAAAAGAGATGGATTACAAATCAGAGAAATTTGTGAAATGGTGATTAGATTTGAGGACCAAATGGAAGCCAACTATCAGAGATGGATTACAAAGAAGAGATAGGTAAAATCAAAAAACAGATTGCCAATTTCCATGGTGAAATTGTACTTTTAATGAGCTACATCAATATCAGCTACACAAGTACTCCTTGATGTTCAATCCTTCCTAAATTTGTGAAATCTTTTGTGAGATCATATTTAATAGTTTGAGCAAAGCAAGTTGATACTGTACTTGTTTGAGAATTGGTTTGATGGATGGAATTAGTTAAAAACACAATTTCTCTGGTTTGATCAAAACACAAAGAAAATTGTGAGCAAATTAGAAAAAATTGAGTAAATCAGAGAAATTTGTGAACAAATCAGAGAAATTTTAAAACACAAATAAAATTTGAAAACATAGAAAAAAAATTAGAGAAATTCAGCAAACCAAAGAAATTTCAAAACATAGAGAATTTTGTTTGAAATTTCTCTAAATCGAAATTTTTCTAGATCAAAGCTTCTCTGGAAAAATGTTAAGGGACTCCAACTACTATGAAAATATTGTATGTCTTTTATCTTATAAAATCTTAATACCAAGGACCTTAAAAAAAAAATTCTCTCATTCTTCATTCTTTATAATAAAAATAAAAACTCAACCCTCATATTTCATGAATAGTAAATATAATTATTAAATATTTTTTTAACACATAAAGTATAAAATCATAATATTATTTCTTCAGGGTGTTGGCAATTTGGTTTGGGTCGGGTGGCCTTCTATCAACCATCCGTCCAAACTTAGATGGATTGACAAAAATGTATCCATATCTATCTCTTTGAACTATTAAAACCTTTTATTCTGCAACAGATTTGTTGAACCATTCGATTTTGACAGATTTGATGGATTTTTATAATTTTATTATTTTTGAATTTTAAAAATAATTTGTAAATTTTTCATTTTTTCATGGTAGTTGTTCTTAAGGCTCAATTTGGTTAGATAGAGAATACATGAATAAAATAAATCTTTATTTATTTTTCCTTTCCTTTCATTTCACTTTACTCTTTATTGTTTCATTTTCTATCATCTTTTTTTTTTTCTAAACAAATAAAGCCTAAGAGAAAATGAGATTAATTTTGCAAAATCACTACGGGAAGATTCAACTAGTAAACCCACTGAATCGGAAGTGATTTATCCTATTCAATTTGTACAAAATTTCAAATGGACAATCGAGTCCCTTCTCTCTTTGTCTTTTGTTCCAATCATTTAAATTGCGATTCAATGAAGTCTAGCTCGTAGGCTGTCGATTCCAACAAACAATGAAGTCCAACAAATACAAGCAAGTGTGTTTGGAGTTAACTTTAAAAAGTTTATTTATATTTTTAGATATTATTTTTAAATAGATTTTCATTTATTTTTATCATATTTTACTCAAATTTTTTTTTT
The DNA here is from genome assembly GCF_004153795.1 of Camellia sinensis. Lineage (NCBI taxonomy): Eukaryota > Viridiplantae > Streptophyta > Magnoliopsida > Ericales > Theaceae > Camellia > Camellia sinensis. The sequence goes on along the minus strand of NW_021025471.1, from coordinate 2,589,516 downwards.
TAACGATGGTTCTACGTACACTAATTAGTGTATCAATATTAGTTATAACATTATTATTGACTCCACTCATTAATCACATTACAAATACCAAAAATCTTTTAAATTATGCCACATCATCAATTGATACACTAGTTAATGGAAGCGGGGTCCCTGCCGTGGACAACTCACAGCCGTGCTTGCTATGAGTTAAAATGCCACCGTTTTAACTTCTTTTTTTTTTTAAAATTTTATATGTAAGGGTTCATTAATTCTTCTTTCATTATAACAAAGAAAACAATCAACCTAGCAGGGACGTTGCCGTCTTCTCTGTAAGCAAAACGTCTCTACTTTACATGGGGTAGAAAAGTTAGTTTTTTTTTTTTTTTTTAAATATTTTTGTCTTCTCTTAAACAGATTGAACAGTGTTCACTGTCTTTGCTTCACCGTCCTTCTGCTAGATTTACAGACCAATATTGTTTAACAAATTGGTATGTGTATATATATATATATATTATTGTTGGCTACATATTTTGTACAAGCCAGTGACAATTCGACGCGTGGCAAAGTAAGGGTAATATGTGGAGACCAGTCATCTCTGATCCTGATCATACACGTGGCAGTTAATATTGGTTGTTATAAGATCTGAGTGGCAGTGGATCAACGAAGAGATGCAAGATGATGTGGCTTCAACGGTTACTCACATTCAAATTCAAATATAGGAAGGAAGCCTAACTGCAAGTGAAAGCGTAGTTGAACTATTTATAAGGCAGCATGATCAGCGATCACGGAGGAGCAGTTCGACGGTTTGAAGTGCAGTTCGATGGTTATCTTTGGGGAGTATAAATAGCAGGGAAGACCCCAGGAAAGAGAGGAGGCTCAGATTTAAAAAACCAGTCTTACTTTACATATTTCATTCCAGTTTTTATATTTCCTATTCTTTACATTTCTGTACTTTAAATTCCTGCACTACACTTCATTCATAGGAGTAGTTTCAAGTAGATTGTCGCTGTAAATCTCTACGAGGCTGAGTTTGGATCATTGTAAGTTTTTCATACTAATGAAATGCTTCGATTGTTCTTTATTTAACTGTTCTTATGCTTAAATTCTCCTAAATCAAGCCACCAGTAAAAGTCCTATTCATTGAGGCTGAAAGAACTATAACACAATCGTCTGAATAATTGGTTGATAATCAAAATTCTGTAAGGGCTGATTGATCCTTGTTGGCACGCTCATAATTACAAAAATAACTTTCGAAAGCCAAAAAGCCAACAATTATATGTCTATATGTTTTGTATTTTATTTTGTACAGTGTGTTAGTGGGTTCAACAAGTATAATGGTTTGGTTTGTTTTTTGTGAATGGATTATTGAGAAACACAATCATATATTATAAGAAAATTTCTTTATTATGTAATTTGTTTTGTATATGTTATATATTTTTGTATAAATATTATATAATTTTTTTAAGGAGTTACGATAATTTGTAATTCATAATTTTTTTTATAGAAATATTATGTATTTTTGTGGAAATATTACACATTTTTATAATAATGTTATGCGTTTATGGTCTAAAAAAAGTTTCAATAAAAAAATCTATAACCTTACTATAAAATGTGAATTTAATTTTTTAATCATAAATTGTCATAAACTCAATAAAAAATGGCATAACATTTGTGACAAAAATACGAAACATATATCAAAACTTTATATAATAAGAGGGCATATGATTCACATCTTTAAGCATGTCTGCCAAAAGATTCCCCATATTATATAATATACTAATTCTAATATAATTTTACAATTATATATTATAATCTACTTAGACACAATAAATTTCCAATGTTACTGTACAAATTACACATCTTTTTTTCCCTTTCTTCTATCCTTTTAATTAATTTACATTATTAATTGATTTATTAGATTTCATTGAATTGTTTAATTACTCAGCATTTAAAATTAATTAATAACTTTTTTGCTCAGATTTTTGTTTCGTTTAATTTTTTTTCTTCATATTTGTTAGTATTGAAATGGAGGATAGTATAATGGATGATGGTGGACTTGAGGGATGCATCAAAGAAATGGGAGAGTTGGCCAAGGACAAATCACCATATCTTGGTATGGGGTTTCCATCAGAAGAAGCTGCATATGACTTTTATAATGAATACGGAAGAATTGTGGGGTTTAGTATTAGAAGAGATTATTGTAATAAAAGTAAGAAAGATGGTGTTATGACTAATAGAAAGTTTGTTTGTTGTAAGGAGGGAGAGAGGGAAAAAGATAAACGGTACAGGGTGATAAAAAATCCTCGAAGTGAGACAAGAACAAATTGTAAAGCATTCATGCATATATCATTTAAGCGGGACTTGTCAAAGTGGATTGTGTCAAAGTTTGATAGCAACCACAACCACTCTTTGCATCTTCCTCAATGTACTCATTTGATGCTATCTAGAGAAAGGTTTGTGATGCTCAAGGTATAACTATTGATATAGTTGATGAGACTGGAATATCTTTTAAGGCTTCACATGATCTTATTAGTGCTATAGCAGGAGAGAAGGAATTTGTAGGGTTCTCGCAGGAGGATCAAAAAACCTACTTACGTGCAAAAAGACAGCGAAACTTGCAGTATGGTGATGCAAGGAGTTTGTTAAGATATTTCCAGCAGCAAGTGGTAGAAAATCCATATTTTTACTATGCCATTTAGTTGGATGTAGATGAGATGATTACTAATATTTTTTGGGCTGATCATCATATGATAACAGATTATGGGCTTTTCGATGATGCAGTGTCATTCGACACAACTTTTCAAGCAAATAAAGAGTACCGTCCACTTGCTTTATTTTTTGGCTTAATCACTTTAGAATGACATTGATTTTTGGTACAGCATTATTGTATGATGAAACTGCAAAGTCATTTGAATGGTTATTTGAAACTTTTTTAGATGCAATGTCAGGAAAAAAAGCCTGTCAGTTTTTTCACAGACTAAGATCAAGTAATAGCTAAGGCAATTTCACAAATCATGCCTGAGATTTTTCATGGGTTGTGCACTTTTCACCAAATGCAAAATGCTGTGAAACATTTAGGTTACTTGTTCAAGGGTGGTTCAAAATTTAGTAGCGATTTAAAAGCTTGCATTTATGACTACGAGAATGAACATGAATTAATTGAAGCTTGGAATTCTTTGATTGATAAATACAACTTGCAAGAGAATGAGTGGATGAAAAGAACTTGGAGAAAAAAAGAACAGTGGGCGCATGTGTATGTGAAGTAGGTATTTACTGGACAAATGCGAAGCACACAACTTAGTGAAAGTCTAAATGGAACATTAAGGGGATATTTGAAAGGTGATCATAATATTGTTCAATTCTTTACTAACTTCAATCAGATTGTTGTAGATAAGCTGTATGAGGAAATTTCTGCAATATATGATTCTAGACAAAAGTTGCCAAGAATGAAATTGAAAAAGTTTCCCATTTTAATCCAGGTTGCGAGTTTGTACACCCCTCCTATCTTTGATTTATTTCATTGTGAGTTGGATACGTCCCTTTGTTGTCAAGTGAAGTAATTCCATGAGTTAGAAGGAGAAGTTAAGTACGTGATTGGCTTGTATGGTAATGGTGAAGAGTGTATTGTCGAAGGTATGATGGAAGTTACTAGGCTAAGAGGAGAAAAAAGCTGTTGAGAAATACATTGTACTTGTAAGAAATTTGAGAACTTTGGAATTTTATGTAGTCATGCAATCTAAGCACTTGATAGAATGAATGTTATGGAAATTCCCGAAAGGTATATATTAGGCTGATGGAGATTGGATGCAAAAAGATTGTGAAGTTAAAGAGAAAAATGTTATAGTGGATGAGGATGATCCGAAGTTGTTAATATTAGCACGTTGTAGAGATCTTTGTCCAAGAATGGTGAAACTAGCAACTCAAGCATCTATATACAAACCTGCCTATCAATTGGTTGATGAAGGAATTAAGGAATTGTGTGTAAAAGTAAATAATATGATGAAGGGAGTTGGAAATTTTGGTACCAATAAATTAGATGTGGATGACCCTAACTTTGCACAAGTTAAGGGCAAAAAGAAGAAAGATGTTGGACACAAATGGAAGGGTGGATTAAAACCTTGGCATGAGATGATGGATAAGAAGACAAAAGTTATTTCACAACCTACCTGCCTTAGTAAGGTATTACCAACGTACTTTTGAAATTTCAAATGAGATGCATTTATTTTTATAAATTGTGTAAAGTATTGATTACTTTTTGAACTTCTTTAGACTATTGGTCAATCAAGCAACACTACAAATATTCAAAATTCATCTTCAAGCTAACCACAGGTTAGCTTTTGTTTTATGTTATTTATTTATTATTTTTTTTATTATAAATTGTGTAATGTATTAATAAATTTTACAACTTATTTAGACTATTGGTCAATCAAGCAATAACACAAATGTTCAAAATTCATCTTTAAGCCAACCACATGTTAGCTCTTGTTTTATGTTATTTGTTTATTTTTTAGACTATATTGTATTGGTGTATTTACTTTTTACGGTGTTTTATAGAGGAGGATGTTGGGAGTCTCTATTGGCCACAATTGATAAATTATGGATATAATCTTCTCACATGTGATACAAATTCATACTCACCAAGGTATCCACAATCACGACCTCTGTCTTTCCAAGCATCACATAGCCCACAAAATTCTCAAGTAAGTAATATATATATATATATATATATATGTTTGTAATGTAATTTAGTCCATAAAATTTATTTTAATTTTTTTTTTATAGGGAAATCACTTAATCTAGTGGGACGTAATCCAATGGAGACCGAATTTAGAAATAAGAGTTTTTTTTTTTTCTATTTATTCCCAACCGCCTCCACAAAATTGACATAGAGATCCACTTAGTAGTTTTTGTTTTGAGAATTGAAATTGAAGGTTTTTAGAATTTTGTTTGGATGATTTAGAATGGTTGAGATAGATTTTGGGATATTTGGCAGGAGATTTTGAATTTGAATGTCTTAGAATTTTGTTTTATTTTTTTTATATAGATGTTGGATGTGAATTGAATATATTTTAGCCTTAAGTTGTTGTTTTTTTTATGCTCTATTTTTTTATACAACTTTTTTTTTTTTTTTGAAGTTACATTTTTTTTGCTTATGGTTTGATAAATTGATTTTTTCAAATACAATTTTTTTCTCTTTCAATTTCACTTTTGATGCATTTAAGCCAGTTTTGAAAAAGTCAAAACATGTGTGTTTGGTAACGTTTACGTTTTCAGTTTATATTTACAAAAATTTTATAAACTGGTTTTTGTTTATTTTTTGTTTATTTTTAGACAAACATAAACTACAAACGCGTTTGGTAATTGATAAAATGTTTAAAAAAAATTTAAAATATAAAAGAGAGTGAGAAATGGCGAGTAGTGGCAAGTGGAGGCGGAAGACGGTGGTGGAAAGTGGTGACGGTGGGTGGTGGGTAGCTGGTGGTGGTGGGTGGGTGATGGTGGCGGGTGGTAGCAAAGCTAGAAAAAGTAAGAAAAGATTAAAGAGAACAAAACTAGTAAGCAAGTCTAAGGATGGGGGCTAACCCCTCCACTTTTTAGCCTCTGAAAATATTCCAAAAAACCGTCCAAAAACAGTGGCTAAAATCATGTTAAAAGAACACAAAAGATAGGGACAAGCAAAGAGATACAAAACTAGTGAGCAAGACTAAAAAAGGGTGGCTAACCCCCCATCTCCCCAACTTTTTGGACTTCTAAACCATGTTTTCCAGCCTTTTTAAGCTCTGAAAATTAGTATGAAAACCAAAGAAAAGAGTGCAAAAACAAAGGGTATGAGCTATGGGATAAGGTGCAAGAAAGGGTGTTAAGCCTCTCCACCTTTGGTAGCTCTTCAACCCCAAGTTCCAACACTTGGAATAGATCCAAAATAGTAGGAAAACACAAGAAAAAGATAGAAAAAAGTTTGAAATGAAAGCAAGGAAAAAGGTGACCAGCTTATACCTCTTGAAGAGAGCAAACTTTGGTTGTTGATCAAACTTGATTCCAAACACCCTAAAGTTTATGAAATATGGTTTTTGAAACTCTAGAAAAAAGCTTCAAGAATAAGCTCTCATCGTGTATGTATTGTGTATGTATAGTTAAAGAAGATTTGAGGATGAAGAAAGGTGTTGAAGATGAAAGGGGGTCATTTTAGCTCTTCAAAGCTTTTGGAAAATTTGCTAACCCTCAATTCTAAAGTGGGAGGTCCTATTTATAGAGTTTGAGACGATTTGAGCAAAAATATTTTCAAAAAGGGGCAGCTGGCGAATTCCTGCCAGCTGTTCTATTTTATCGCTAATGAAAGCCGGCCGGCTCCCAAAACAGTCGGTCGGCTCCAAAAAACCCACTGGCAGACCAAATAATGCAAAGCCAGGTCAAAAAGGCATTCTGGACCATTGAAAGCCAACTGGCTCTAAATGAGCCACGGCTGGATCTAAATGGCCCCGACCGGGTCCAAAAATCTACATTCAAGCCCGACTTCGAATGGACATATCTCTCTCGTCTGGACTCGATTTTAGGTGATTCTTGAGTCTAAATTGAAGCCCTAGAAGTCTACTTTCCAATGGTGGTGCCCTCACATCTAAATTCTAAGTGTTTAGAGAGATATGCTTATTTTAGTGAAGACGGCTCACTTATATTCTAACAGATTTGAAAAATCTAGAAATCCCGTAGATATTGATTTGTGATTATGTATCGATTTTAACCAGTAAATAGCAATCCCATTCAAACAATCAAAGACAAATCGACACAATGATTTTATGTGGAAAAATCACAATTGGAGCGCCTCCAGTTGTGATAAAAAACCACGACAAAAGCCACAAAACAATCCACTAAGAAGACATAAAGAAATTACACAACTGTACTCTCAATTGCCTAGCGAATCCACGCCCGAATCGAATGACCCTATGTGCCTCTTTCAGCCCCGTCTTCACCTCGGAATTATTTTTCCCAACGTTGAATCCACAACGCCGATGTTGAATCCACAATGATGGGCCACTCCGGAATCTACCAAAGCTTCAAGCCCAAATTCCACAGAATCCACCGAAGAATAACTCTCTTTTGTATTGAATAAAACAAAACAAACAAACCCTTTGATATAATCCACTTAAATCATGATATAAACTCTCATAGATATCAAAGGAAACAAGCAAAGACGCTCTAGAAGAAAACCCTAATACCCAAGAAGAAGATCTGGAAGCCGTAACCCTAAACTCAGACTGAAACACATTTTTAGAAAATAGGGCCGCGATGCTCGCTCAAGCGAAGGAATGCTCGCTCGAGCAAGGAGACTAAAATGCGTGTTTTTCCAAGAGTCTTTGCTTGAGCCACCAAAGTGTCGCTTGGGCGAGAAATACAACTTCTCAGTATTTTTACAGTCAGTGAAAACTTCTGGGACCAAAGATTCTTCGCTCAAGCACACACTCCTTCCCTCGAGCGACCAAACTACTTCGACTGCAAACGCACAATTCGCGTTTGACTCGCATCTAAACCTCATAACCTCACTGAAATAAAATATCGAATAAAATTACAATTGAAAGGAGTTTTGTCAAACGGGATTGCTAAGAATAAAAACCTAATAGGATTGATGCCCAACCTTGTTTTCTAAACTAGTTTTCTTCCATCCCCTCATATTTCCTTCAACTCCAAACCTATTAATAAGATGTTTTAAAATATTTTTCAAAGAGTTTACCTCCCTTCCATTTATTTCCACTTTATCCGTACTCGGTTTACCGAAAAACACAATATTTTAATAGAAATGTGAGCCTTGGAACATCGTAGAAACATTTGGAAAAAAATATTTTGAAAAGAGAGTTTTGAGGTCTAAAATAGTTTGGCCAAAATGGGGTGTAAGCTTTGGGATTAGAGCTTGAATCCAAATTTATTTGCTGAGAATTCAAAAGATTGCACAGTGTAACTTTCATCATCGGGTGTTCGGAATAAAGCGCCCTAGTCTTAAGGACGGTCAAAAATGGGGTGTCTACACTTGGGATAAAGGAAAATTGGATCATGTGCTTGTTTAGTTATCAGTCTTGGATTAATCACATGAAATATTATTTTTTAAGTTGGCTATTTTTATTTTTTTTCGGTTATTTCATTATTTTAGTCCGGTTAAAAAAATTATATTCAGAAAATTAATACATTTTTTTTATAGTTGATTTAATGATTGTGAAAGAAAAGATGACATGATTATGAATTGGATGTAATATTTTATCATATTGACTATTTTAACCTATTTTATCTTTTAATAGGTTATTTTAGCCCAATTTTGTTCCCAAATACCCTCTAAATTACAAATAAACCCTTGACATTTCTTAAAATTATAAAGTGTGTCAATTAACGACTAGCAAAACAAAAACTAAGTTCTCGTTTGGGATGAGCTAATTTAGTTTAGTTTTTTAGGTTATTTTAGCCTGTTTAAAAAAAATTGTGTTTGGAATCAATTTTGTTTTTTTTTAGTTAATTTGATGGTTATAAAAATTAAAAAAAAAAGAAAGAAAAGAAAAAAGAGTGAAATTATTATAGTTTAGATGTGATATTTTGTCTTACCAGCCAAATTAGCTTATTTTGTCTTTATTGACTAATTTAGCCAAAATATCTCCTGCCAAATGAAACTTTAGTTTATTTGCTACAAGTTATCGCATCACTTTTCTATTTTTTTATACGTCTTTTCATAATAAACAAAAAGATAAAAAAAAAAAATCATACCCAAAACAATCCAAACTGGGACCAAAGATCTCTATTTGAGTCTGAGGTGTTTGGGAAGTGACTAAAATAATTAAAAAAATCAAAAAATTATTACAAAAAATAATTATTTCTTTTATTTTTTTGCATTTTTTTTTTAGAGTAACGTTAATCATACATAATTATGCAACTCATTGTGAACCTTATATTTCAAGTCGTACACCATTAAAAATTAATTAATTTATAATAATAATATTTACCCATCATTCTTGTAAGAAAAAATTATTACTTTTATAAGAATAGAATTTTTTATTTTTTGCATGGAGATCATAAATGTTCTAGGGCTTTCTGTGTTTAAGTATTTGTGCTTTGTTATAAGGTGACATAGGTGGGCCTATAGGGGCTTTTGGTCCACCACTTAGAGCTCAATACATAATTTAAATACCAAAGCGCAACGTTGCTGGAGCCCAACGTTGCACCAAGGACCAATGACATCTAAACACTTGTCAAGAGATGAACCAGCCACATAAGCAGATAAAGATCCTACAGAGTTATTGCACCACACATCAGCCATTAATGAGGTTCCCTACAGCATTTATTACGATAACCCCTTCACATCGGAACAGAACAGCCTCACCATGAACAAGGCAAGTTAGAACATAGACTTTCGGCCAACATGACAGGTCGAAATGGACAAGGAAATGATGAGCAAATGATATAAGCAGATTTCTAAGACAAGGAGAATGTTAAGTTCTTTATCATCATCCGATCTCTATATTCTGTTGATCTCTCTTCTCTAACTTGCTCGTCGGAGGGTTCGCTAGGGGATTCCCATTCCCCATTGAACTCTTGTGCATGTTTCTCAGTGGGCCCAGCGATCGGACAACCGTGTAGGAGGCCTGGATCAGCTCGACCTGTTCATCAGAGACTAGTAGTATCTTCAGTTGGTGCCGTCTGTGGGAAACCTTTCACTCTGTGTGGCAATTGTGCTCATTGTCGCAAGAGACCCATTCTCGATAATCCTTACCTGTCACCCACCAGGGTGGATGGTCACAACTAGATCCGTGGCTTCTTAACACAACGTTGCTGACCCCCAAGCCGCTCCTCCTAACCCAAACAACCCACCGCAGTATTTTACAGAACTCACCAACAGCATTAACCGCCTAGCCGAACAAAACCAAGCCCTGATCAATGCTTTGTTTCAACGAGACCTTCTTTTGCCTCCTCCACCACCTTAAGATATCCCACCCAATTGAGAATGAATCCCGAGCCATCATTTCCAATAATCCCACCCATCCAACTTGGAGGGTTTGTGACCCCCTCCCCAAGATATGAACCCGCCACCTTAGGCTCTACATCCATCAGGCCAAGCACATGCTCCCGAGGGAGAGGCCAGTAGTGTCCAGCCTCCATTGCATTCTGGTAATGACAACGTTCCTATTTGGGATGCGGAACTCCAAGCCATGAAACTCCAGCTTCAAGGAGTCATATAGAACATACAGAATAAACCCTCCACCACAGCCAACTCACCATTCGTCGCCTCCATCAAGGAAAAACCCTTACCTCCTAAGTTCAAAATGCCCTCAATTGACTCTTTCGACGGTACAACGGACCCAGTCAATCACTTAGAGAGTTACAGGACGCTAATGGTCCTCCATGCATTCCCTGATGAGATCATATGTCGGGCTTTCCCCGTAACACTTAAGGGGTCGGCCCGACTGTGGTTTAGTCAACTGTCGACGGACCCTGTCTCTACTTTCCACCACCTAAGTGACTTTTTTCTCATCCACTTCATTGGTGCCCAGCGCCAGCAGCGTCCGGTAACCCAACTCCTCAACATCCGTCAGACGGAGGGGGGGTCGCCGCGTAGCTTCGTCACTCGCTTCAACATCGAAGCCTTGTAGGTGGCGGAAAACGATGACAAGGTCATTCTCGCAGATTTCATGGCCGGTTTACGATCATCCGATTTCCTTTTCTGCCTCTCTAAAAACCCTCTAACCTCTATGGCAACCCTCCTTTCCAAAGCCCAAAAATACATAAATGCCGAAGACTCTCTGGCCACCCGCCAAGATTCCACAACCAAAAACCCAACCCTCAGAGAGAAAATGAAGGAATTCGAAACCAGAACCACCCAATACACTTAGTAACCACCTCAGTATACCGATCAAATCGCTCGAGTCGACTGATCGGCACCTACTCGACCTCCCGTTCGGTTCGAACGGTACGCACCCCTCAACTCCTCCATGGAACAAGTCTTAAACCAGATCCAACAAGATTACAACTTGAAATGGCCACAACCCTCACGGTCCCCTTCTAACCGGCGAGACCAATCCAAATACTGCCATTTCCATCAGGACCACGGCCACAACATCGAGGAATGTGTTAACCTTAAAGACCAGGTAGAAAGCTTGATATGCTAGAGGCGCTTCGGTCGGTTCACGGCAGCCCATCCCCAGCAACAGCCGAGGACCGAACCTGCTAGGGACAACCGCCGACACACTCCTTCCCAACAACCCGCACAACCTAACCAAGGCAATGATCGGCCCCCGCCACAACCCCAAGCACAAGGCAACCCTACTTCCCCAGTTTGCGAGATCAGAGTCATTGCTGGCAGACTTGCGTACGGAGGACCATCCCGTTCAGCTCAGCGAGCCAAATTCAAAAAAATCAGACAGGGCTCCGACAAAGAAGTCTCGACTTTGGATCGCCCCTTCAAACACCTCAAACAATGGATGGAGCCAATCACCTTTACGGAGGCTGATTGCACGAGCATCCGTTACCCTCACGACGACCCCCTCGTCATCTCTGCTCTCCTGTCCAATTACAAATTCAGACAAGTGCTTGTCGACAACTGTAGCTCTTCAGACATCATCTTCCTAAACGCCTATCGCCAGCTCAAGGTCGGGGAAGAAAGTTTGTCCCATCTCCAAACCCCACTAGTCGGCTTTACTGGGGATCGGGTGACCTCCATAGGCTCCATCGATCTTTCCATCACCATCGGAGAGTATCCACAGCAGACCACCAAGTTGCTCACTTTCCTCGTCGTCGACTATCCCTATGCTTTTCACATCATCACGTGCCATGCCGCGCTTTGAGCCCCGCGCGCCGCTATTTCCCTTTCTCACTCAGTCACCCTTCGCGGTCAGCCTTCCTCGCAGTCGGTCACCCTTCGCGGTCAGCCCTCATCGCGGTCAACCCTCCTCATAGTTGGCCTTCTCATTCGGTCACCCTTCGTGGTCGGCCCTTCTTGCAGTCGGCCTTCTCACTTGGTCACCCTTCGCGGTCGGCCTTCCTCGCAGTCGACCTCCTCACTCGATCACCCTTCGCGGTCGGCCCTCCTCGTAGTCGACCTCCTCATTCAATCACCCTTTGCGGTCGGCCCTCCTCGTAGTCGACCTCCTCACTCGGCCACCCTTCGCAGTCGGCCCACCTCCTAGTCGGTTTTCTCTCCGTCGACCTCTCATAACCCCTATCTTATTTCTTTTTCCCTTTGTTGGGCTAAAGCTGCACTTGGGAATGAGGGGCTACTGACATAGGTGGGCCTATAGGGGCTTTTGGCCTACCACTTAGAGCCTAACATTGCTGGAGCCCAACGTTGCATCAAGGACCAATGACATCTAAACACTTGTCAAGAGATGAACCAGCCACATAAGCAGACAAAGATCCTGCAGAATTATTGCACTACACATCAGCCATTAATGAGGTTCCTTGCATCATTTATTACGATAACCCCTTCACGTCGGAACAGAACAGTCTGACCATGAATATGGCAAGCTAGAACATAGACTTTCGACCAACATGACAGGTCGGAATGGACAAGTTAATGATGAGCAAATGATATAAGCAGGTTTTAAAGACAAGGAGAAGATTAAGTTCTTTATCATCATCCTATCTCTATATTCTGTTGATCTCTCTTCTCTAACTTGCTTGGCAGAGGGTTCGCTGGGGGACTCCTGTTCCCCATTGTACTCTTGTGCAGGTTTCTTAGTGGGGCCCAGCGATCGGACAACCGTGTAGGAGGCCTGGATCAGCTCGACCCGTTCATCAGAGACTAGTAGTATCTACATAAGGCATAAAAAATAGAACCCCCTTTTTCTATTTGTATTAGGTGAAAATATCAAATCAGTGACATTTTTAAAATAATTATAAATTAATAGGAGGCATGGACGTAATTAATTGGAAAGCAAAGGGATCAGTGGCAAGAACAAAAGTGTAACTAAGTTTAGAAATAGTACTAAGAATTTGGTATCTGTTGATTAGATTAATTGGAGATGCAACAATGGATTGATTGATTAGAATAATAGCAAGTGATTTAGAGGAAAGCTTTTGACTTGACATCTGTAATTAAAAAAAAAGAAAATAGGTTAGCATCCACTGAGGATATCTAACTTACCTGTATGGAAATTGAAAAGATTTGTGTAATGAGCAATTAAATTGCGTCGGCTAGCAATTTGGTGAAATTGGGGATAGGAATCTTGGTCAATGGACTTTAAATAGGCTATTTCAAAGGCATAATGGTAAATAATTTTGCGATAGTGAATGATTTGTAGTTTGTGGACAGAATAATATGAAGTGAGCATTTTTACTATGAAATTCGTAATATAAATATATGTATAACTTTCTCTATCCACCCTGTAAAAATTCACGAGTAAGAAAATCAAAGATAGAGTTTTGACTACTAAGAATTTATTCAATATCAAAATTAAATATACTTAAAATAGATTGTGAACGAGCAAAAATGTGCTTACTAGCAATGTTTTGAACATCTTTTTCTAAAACATATTTTGCACGTTTATAATCAACGCATACTAAAAATCTTTGATTTAAAATAGCATCTTAAAATTTACTAATATATAATACAATAGATAAAATTTATTTTTTAATTGTACTATATTTTTTTTGTGCTTTATTCAAAATACCAGAGTGAAAATGAACAATTTGTTCAAATGACTTGAAATGGACTTGCTAAAGGAGGATGCCACTATAACCAATGTCAGTGGCATCAATTTTAATAATTTTGATTGAATCTTCAGTAAAAATACTTAAGGTAAAGTCTTGACATATTTGATGTAGGCCGAAAGATACCACATTGAACCCGCTTAAGTTACATTTATAGTCTTTGAATTTTGTTTATTTGGTGGAGATGATATGTTTTGTGCATTTGTACAAATTTGGTAGGCAACACGCAAATTGAAGCAAAAAGTGACTCAAAAGCAGATTCTCTGTGTGAATGGTGACAATTCCCGACCTGCCAACTCACCGCACGTACGACCAAGCTCCACCGCACGTGCGACCCACCACTGCTCGAGCGGCCCACCTAGGGTTGCTTGCGTGAAAAATGAAGTCTGTTTTGCTGGGAATAAAAAGAAAAAAAAAGAATATTTTGGGGTTCGAAAATATTTCAAAGAAAAATGAGAGAGAGGCTAGGGTTTGGAAGGAAGAAAAACTTGAAGCTTGAAGAATGTCTCCCATGGTGACTTCATCTTCCTCCACCTCTTCCCACTCCTCCATAAAATGGCTAGGCTACTATTTCTAAAGTTTTGATGAAACCCTAGCCATGTAAAGAGATTTTTCTTAAGCTTTGATTGTAAAACAGTTTGAATAAATGTATGAATGTTTTAAAAGTTTATAACAATTTTCCTTTTCATCTCTTCAATTATTTTATTCTCTGTGATTATTTAATACTTTCCATATATTAATTTTCTTTGTGTTTGTGTTCAAAATATGAGATGAGTCATACTACGAGAGACGAGTTGTGTTGCTACCATAGTTTAAAACAAGTGACTCGTGCTACTTGCAATGATTCGTGCCTGTACATTGAATGTAACAATCATCTTGATCAATATTTTAAACTTGTAGTTGTGAAATATTGGGTAGTTCAAACTGGATTATAATTGATGGCTGATGTTAAGTCTTATTTATGTTGTTAGTGGTGAATTCTTTGCCCTAAGATTTTTCCAAAAATCAGTATTTCAAACCCTACTTTTAATTGTCAATTCAATTTCTCAATTTTATTTAATTCTTGTTTAGCCATTATATCCCTCAATCTTTTTATCAAAATTAATTTAGAAGTTTAACAGTTAAATTAGTTTAATTTCTCGTTTGTCCCTGTTGATTGATATCTAGACTTACCATTATTCTAAAGAATTTAATACAATTTAGAGTTTATTTTTGGTGTATGAAACGACCTATCAATATTTGTTGACTTGTTGAATAGTAATAGTATGATTAAGAGACTAAGGAGGAGGATCATCTCTGAAACGATCAAAAAGAAATTGACAAACTTTTCTAAGGTCTTTATAAAATTTAACAATATAATTAAGGGATCCTAAAAACCTTTGTAATAGGATTTTGTCTAAGATTTCATCAGGAAATTTAAAAGTAATAGATCTATCGACTTATAGAGAGAATAGTACTTTGGGAAACTTCATAACCTAAAAATTTTACTTTAGGCTTCGTTTGGCATTAGCCTAGGTTAGAATAGTCACAAAAAGCAAAATAGGCTAAAAAGTTAATAAAATAAAACGTCACATCCAAATTATAATCATTTAATTTTTTTCTCTCACAAAAGTCAAAAAACTAAAAAAATTATCCCAAACGAGATTTTTTAACGCTCGACTAAAATAACCAAAAAACCAAAAAATCAACCTACATCCCAAACGAAAGCTCAGTTTAGTTTACTGGAATCTAAAATTTTAGGGTGTTTTGAAAAATTAGTTAAAAATTAGCTTTTTAATTTTTTAACTTTTTATTTTTTTATGAAAAAAAAGAAGAAGTAATGTGATCTAAAATAAGTTAAAAATTAAATACTAACTTTTAACCAAGTTTTCAAAGCGCTCCTTTATCTACTGTAAACTAAAGTCAGATTTTCAAGTATTAATTAGAATATTATAAAATTTATCACGTAATTAATTTTTTAAAGCTAGATTTAGGGGTTGTTTGGGGTGTCCTAAATAAGTGTACTTTTTGTCTTTTTGAACTAAAAAATTGAGGAAGAAAATACATATGTTTGAGTTAACTTTTTGACCTTTTATAGAAAAATATGTAATAAAAAATTGTAAAAATTGATTTGTAAGAGAAAATTAGAATTGAGAATTATGCAGCCATAATTGTTAACTTTTGATGAATAATATTAATTTTTTAACTTTTTAAGTAATTTTTTGACTTTTAATTTATTCTGAACATGTCAAACTTGACCATAATTGCCCCTGTATTAAAGCATACCGCTTTGTGCGTTGTTCCACTGCTTTGGAAGTTACGTCTGATAAATTGATTTGGTTGGTGCGATAATGGTCTGTTTAATAATGATTATCTTTTCAATTTTTTTGTTTATAAATTTAAAAAAAAAAAATTAAAAACTAACACAAAAAACTTATGTTTCAAAACGAGGCAGACACAAATTGGTAGGCATGTATCTCAGAATCAAGATTCTCTCATTTATTTCTCTTCTTATGCCTTATTTGTCGATAGGCTGGTTTAATTAAAAAGTCAAAAAATTATTAATGAAGTTAAAAAATTAATAATTTATATCAAAAAGTTAAAAATTTTATTTTCTCTCTACTTTTTGTACATCTTTTCGTAAAAAGTCAAAAAGTCATCCCAAAGATACTAGTTTTTTTTAACTCATATTTTAGCCAAATAGTCAAAAAGTTACTAAATTAGCCTGTTCCCAAACGAGGCCTTAACTTTTTTTTTGTTAGGTTATTGGACCTTTTTTTTATTCAATTTTAATGATCCGAATCGTTCACATTTTAAGATTTGTTAAGGTGATGTTTGGTTTTTCTATTGGACTAAAAAAGCACAAAAGGACAAAAAAAAGGTTAAAAAGTCACAAAATGACAAAATAAGGGAAAAAAAAAAATATCATTCCAAAACCAAAAAGTCAAAAAGCCCAAAAAATCAAACAAGAATACCAAATGACTAAAAAAGTCTCGGCTACAAAAGTCAAAAAAATCAAAAAGTCAATTAAAAAAATCATTGCTAAACGAAGGCTAAGTATATCATATTTGTAAAAAATTAAATTAATCGAATATCAGAAATTACGTGTTCAGATCATCGAATTACAAACTATTTTTTAAAAAAATTTAATAAATAGTTTTTTGAACACATATTTTTTTATATCCGATCAACTTGATTTTTTACATATATGATATACTCAATAAATTTTAAAATATGAACAATTTAAATTATCAAAATTAAATCTAAAAATAAACTCAATAACTTAGTAAAGAGAGAGTTAGAGAGAGAGACGAAAGAGAGTATTTTAATTCTATATCTCAATGGTAATATCTCCTCTGCCAGCTTCCTTCTCTATAAACGATAAATAAAAAATTTAAAAAAATAAACCAACCATACCTCTTTATTTTGAAAATTTATTCCATGCTCCAGGGCGTGCGCGATGTGAAATAAAATTATAAATCAAATCACGAATTGATAAATTGACAAATTATCATTTGAGCAGTTTTAAGCAAATTAACAAATTAAAAAATATTTTAACTAAATATTAAATTTTTACATTATATATAACCCTAATTTATATAATATTCATTGGATCCAAATTTGTTTGTATGTATGTATGTTGTGGATTTCTGTTTGGATCCAAATTTGATTTAATTCCCCAAAAAACAAAAAAGTCCAACTTCTCTTAATTGAGCAACATGTCCAGAACAAACAAAATTCAAAGATTTACGTCCATCACATTTATTTTCCAACACTATTTCAGCAAACAAACACGGTAGAAAAAAATTGGAAATCAATGATTAATACTAGATCTCAAACCCACCACTCCATCTATGCTGTTTTCCCTTTCTTTTTCTCTAGAAAACCCCATGGTCACGTTTATTTGGCAGATTAGGTTGGATGGGATTATTAGTAAGAGGATAGTTAGTGAAGAGATTACTAATGTGGGGGTTGTTAGTGAGAGGATTAAGTAAAATTGTATTTGTTTTGATGATAGTTGTTAGTGTAGGGATTGTTAAATTATTTTTATAAAAAATAAATATAAAATAATAAAACAAATAAAAAAATACAAAAACATTAAACATTAATGTTTTAAAAAAAATACCCAACATGTAAAAAAAATTTAAAAAATAAAAATAAAATAAAAAATTTCCAGAAAAAAATAAAACAAACAAAATAATGATTTGTACTTAACAAAAAATACAAAAAATTAAACATTAATGTTCCAAAAAAAAATGCCCGACATGTAAAAAATAAAATAATAAATAAATTAAAAAAAAATTTTCTAGTCCGCCGGACTATTTTTCTAATACCAAGTCTTGGAGGCCCATCCGAATCCCCTTGGGGAGACCCATCCAAATCCGAAGCTCACTATCAATCCCCTCCCCATCTGTCAAAACAAACACAATATTAGTGGGTCCCACCTCACTGCCAATCTCAATCTCCCCTCTAACTTTCTAAACAAACGGGGCCTAAGAGTATGGGTCATTTCCCAAAATAAGCTGAAGCGTTATTTCAAAACACGCTTTCACCATATTTCTGACTCAGGCGCGGAAAATGAATAAAATCATAAAAGCGTGGTTACAAATCACACTTTTAATTAATAAAGCGTTGTTAGAAACCACGCTTTTTAAAAAAAACTGTGTTTTAAAGAAGAGTGTTGCTATTAGCACCTACCAAAATTCTTTGGATCCCCCATTTTTTTGGATTCCAACCGTAAATTCTAAATTTTAATAATATTTTTTTGGACACCCCACTTATTACCAAATCTACCCATATTCATAATATTTTCACAATGAAATGCACACCCACCTAATTTTTCATCCCTTTCATTCCCTGACTCACTCAAACTTCAGAGTTTGAAGCTTTGGTTTAGTATAGAATTCTTGGACCCCAACCCTCCATCACTCTCGTCGCCGTCTCGGCCGTCAACGGAGCATTCCGACGACTCTCATCTTCTCTGAACGCTCTCCGTATCGCCGAATCAGTAACCTCTCTCATCCTCTCATCATCATCTTCTTCGTTGCTTTTTGTATCTTGTCATCGCTGAGATCGATCGAAGATACTCCAATTTCTACGGGATTTGAATAACCATTTGCAAGATGAGGAAAAACAGAATCATCATCTGAATCGCCATCAGAATCATCGTTTGAATCGCCATCAGAATTCTGAATGTAGCCCAAAATAATTTGTTCACCACTGTGTAGTCGAAAAAATATATTTTGTTCAGAACTGTTTTGTCGAACAATAATGATCCCTGTCAACACTGTATGTCCGAACAAAATTTGTTCATCACTGTGTAACTTGAATCCATTCCAATTCACAACTTAAAATAACATGAATTAAATCCATTCAAAATACATAACTTAAATACATTCCAATTCACTATTTTCTATTCTAAGTTAGTTTAACAAAGAAAATTACATAACTGACTATTCGCATTAATGTTCGGAACCTATGTATTGAACGAAAGGATTATGTTCAGTACTGTATTACCGAACATAATTCTAACAGTCAGCAAACCAGTACCGAACAGCTCGAACGAAACAAGAACGACCGAAAACGACCGAGAATGTTAATACAAAACAGATAAACTTATTAATGGAACGCTGGTCTCACTAGAATTGTTGTCCTCGTCCTCTATTGCTCTACACAGTGAAATAAGTGATGAAGTATACGCTATACTTGAAGCAAAACTTTCAAGTTCAATAGCGTTGATGATGGTGATGAAGATGACACATTCAGGATTCAAGATGATTATGAAAAATAATAGATTTAGGGTTTATATTAGTTGGTTATGAAAAGTAATAGGTTTAGGGTTTACAAGCATGGAATACGTATAGTTTGAGTGGGGTTGGGGGTGGGTGTCCAATATTATAGAGTATTAGTTCTTATTGATAGGTGGGTGTTCCATTTAATAATGTCTTTTAATGTAATTCTATTTTAGGGTATAATTGTAATAAAAAAAATTTATAAAATGGAGAGTCCAAAGAATTTTGGTAGGTGCTAATAGCAGCACTCTAAATTTATTCTGCAGATTATACTACAATCAATGCATTGTTTTATAGTCTTAACACTAAAGATTTCGGTCAAATCCAACCAGATTCAACAGACTTGTTAATAGTAAGATGCGTCGCAATCCATTAATAAACAATAACTTGTGACGAAGAATATAATTAACATTCATGCGTATTCCTCATAGGCAGTGTCTTTGGTCCAGTCTAAGATCGGACTAGATCGTATTGTTAGGTCTGTGAGGATCTATCACGGGTCCTGTTTTGATAATTCAAACCGTTCAATGTGTAGAATTCGTCGAGTACTATATGCCTGTAAACAATTACATTAATCGGATATCGATAATTACGTAATTAAATCAGTTTTGTATAAAAAAAAATAGACGGTAAAAAAATAAATGGCTGACAGAAATCTAATCTAATGAGATAGTTATCAATATCCGATCAACTTGATTTTTTACAGGCATATAGTACTCGACGAGTTATACATATTGAATAATTCGAATTATCGAAACGAGACATGTAATAGGCCTCACAAACTTAACAGTATCCTCTAATTCGATTACAAACTAGAGGAAAACCAGCCTTTTTTTTTTTTTCTTTTTTATTTTTTATTTTTTTTGTAAAAATCTTATACTTCTCCATCTGCATCTTTTGCGCGTTTATGATGATTTTTAATGCCGAAGCAATCACGCGTTTTTGGATGATTTTGAAAAGATTCTCCAGTTGACTGTTAGTTTTTTTTTTTTTTTTTTTTTTTTGA
>NW_021025471.1:2523563-2565413 GCF_004153795.1 Camellia sinensis | reverse complement strand
AGCTAATACTCTTCGACATCTGAAGGCTCAACGTGATTCATCCTCTGCCCTTGCTTCTGATCCTTCTTCATCTTTCAACTTTGCTTCCCCAGATATTCCTATAAGTGCCTTAAGCGTTTCTTCATCTCCTTGGATTGATTCTAGCACTACCGATCACATGACAGGTTTGTCCCATCTTTTCCACTCTTACTTTCCATAGTCAGGCAAGGATCAAGTAAGAGTTGTTGATAGATCTTATCCTTTATGTCTCTCCCTTTATTTCTTTTTCATCTGTTCTGCATGTCCTCGAGTTCTCTACCAATTTACTGTATGTTACTTGTCTTATTAATTCCTTAAACTGTTCCATAACCTTTTCTCCTTCTCATTGTGTTTTTTAGGACCTAGGTACAAAGCGAACAATTGGTAGTGGTAGAGCACATGGGAGCTGGTATTTTGTGGATGCTAATTTTCCTCCTCCTCAATGTCTTCTAGCTATGCTCTTCATATGACTGTCTCTTCAATAGTGGCACTTACTCTTTTACATCAATGGCATAGGCATTTAGGATATCCAACTATTTTTGTTTTACAAAAACTTTTTCCTACTTTAGTGAAGGATTGTCATAGGAATAATTTTCATTTGTGATGCTTAAGAGTTTGCGAAACATTAACGTTCTTATTATCCTTCCATTAATAAAAGAAGTAAGTTTCCTTTTAGGGTCCGTTTGTTTTTAGAGGTAGAATGGAAGGGATTGTTAGTGAGGAGACTATTAGTGAAGGGACTACTAGTGAGGGGACTACTAGTGACGAGACTACGAAAAATTGTGTTTGTTTGATAACCAATAGACTAGTAATAGTTCATGTTTGTTTTGAGAGATAGAAGTGAGATTAACCATATAAAATTACATAAATACCCTTATTGTATTAGTATCAAATTTGAACTTATACCAATTAATAAATGCATTACCCAATTAAACTATTCAAAAATTAAAATTAAAATCATATAATTAAAAATAAAAAAAAATCAACTATTAATCTATTTATTATTATTATTATTGTTATTAAAAAAGAAACCCACTTTTGTCCAAAACTAGCCCATGGTTTTGACAAAAGTATTCACAGAGCATTATCTGCTCATATAATGTTGCATTTCCACTCTGTGAGTTCACCGACATATATATATATAGAGAGAGAGAGAGAGAGGAAGAGAGAGTCAATGGCGAAGAAGAAGAAACGT
This sequence comes from Camellia sinensis, assembly GCF_004153795.1. Classification (NCBI taxonomy): domain Eukaryota; kingdom Viridiplantae; phylum Streptophyta; class Magnoliopsida; order Ericales; family Theaceae; genus Camellia; species Camellia sinensis. Next base: position 2,564,200 of record NW_021025471.1, on the reverse strand, counting down.
GAATGGAGAGAGCCTGTGAAGAAGAAAAGTATCTCCGTAATCAATCCCTCAACTGAGGAGATCATAGGTATATATATTATCTACTCATATATATATATATATGTATGTATATGTATATCATATATGTCTTTTGATTTGTATCTCTTTTGTTTGATTTAATCGAAGATCAGAGCATCACTCTTCAATGTTACTATTCTAATTTGCAATTTGTCTACATTTATGTTTAGTTGGTGAGAAATCGAATGAAATATACATATATATATGATAAGAGAACAGAGACAAACAGAGAGAGAAGGAGAAGAGAAGAGGGTAAACAAGTAAATTACTCTCTTGATACCAACGGACTAATATTCAATACCAAGTGTTGGGGCGGACTAACAATCCCAACATCCAAGGCCCATCTGAAGCCCTCCGACTTATGAATCCATTCCCCAAATTTGCAAACAAACAAGAGGTATGGTCATTGTTCATCATTCACAGTCCACTCCGGACTGTAAAAGAGGAATACAAACGGGGCCTCTAAGACTTGGTATTAGAAAAATAGTCCGGCGAACTAGAAATTTTATTTATTTATTTATTTTTTATTTTATTTTATTTTTTACATGTCAGGCTTTGAACATTAATGTTTAATTTTTTTATATTTTTTGTTAAGTAAAAATCATTATTTTATTTGTTTTATTTTTTTCTAGAAATTTTTTATTTTATTTTTATTTTTTTAAATTTTTTTACATTTGGGCATTTTTTTTTTTAAAACATTACTGTTTAATGTTTTTGTATTTTTTTTATTATTATTATTTTTTATTATTTTATATAAAAATAATTTAACAATCCATACACTAACAACTATTATCAAAATAAACACAATTTTACTTAATCCCCTCACTATCAATCCCCTTACTAACAATCCCCTCACTATTAATCTCCTTACTATCAATCCCCTCAATTCTATCTCTGAAAACAAACAGGGCGTATATCTTTTATAGTCATTTATAATTTCCAAAAAATATTTTTATTGACATATAAATCAATTCTTTATATGGGAAAAAAAAACTTCTAATGAGGTAAAAATGTACATTGAATTTTTTTTAAAAAAATCAAAGATCAAAGTAAAAATTCTTAAATTTTTTGGGTCAATATGTAATTTTGGAAAAAATTGGGGTCAAAAAGTAATTTTAAAAAATGAGGTCAAAATATATATTTTTTTGAAAAGTGACCCATCTATAATTTTTAAAAAGTACAAGAACCAATTTGTAATAGTTAAAAAGTAAACGGATTAATATGTACCATTTAGAGCTATATATATAGAAAGTTTTAAAAATATAAAATAGTCATTTCTTATATCAATAGTGCTACATCCCTCGAATACGAGTTCGGATCTTTGGCCGCACATTCCTACGGCGCTCCCAGCAGTACTACAAAACGACGTCGTTTTGTATATTATTTTTTTTTTTTAATTTTTTTTTCTTCCTTTGTTTCTTATTCATCTTTCCCCTTTCCTTTTTTGAACCCTAGACACAGAGGCGACGACACAGGACAAAGGAGGAAAAGAGGCGACGATCTGGACGAGAGTTTGAGCCGACGAACAGAGAGGCGACAGAGGCGAGGCAAGGCAAGGCGACGGTGAGGCGACTGGAGCGGCGAGAGATGAACAGACAGAGTCGGTGAGAGACGAAGAGTGAACTCACGAGGTTCGTTTGTCTCCCTTTCGATTTTTCCATTATTTTTTTTGTCTGTTACTCTTTGCAATAGATTTTCCATTCTTTTTTTTTGCCCATACTCTTTTTGGTTGATGAACATAGATTCTGACAATGGTTGATGAACATATGTTCAGAATTTTTAACATTGTTGATGAACATAAAAAAGTATTATTATTATTTTTTACATTTTTTCCATTCTTAAATATGTTCATCAACATAAATATGTTCAGAATCTTTAACATTGTCATTGAATCTTGAATTTGAGAATGATTTGTAGAACATATTTGATTCTGACAATGATCTTGAATTTGAATTTGAGAATGATCTTGAATTTTAAAAATGGAAAAAGTATGTTGATGAACATATTTAAGAATGGAAAAAATGTAAAAAATAATAATAATACTTTTTTATGTTCATCAACAATGTTAAAGATTCTGAACATATTTATGTTGATGAACATATTTAAGAATGGAAAAAATGTAAAAAATAATAATAATACTTTTTTATGTTCATCAACTTGTGAAGACCAGCCACAAGAATGATTCTAATTCTAATTTTTCCATCTTTGATTCTGAATTTGTGTACAAGAATGATTCTGAATGTACAAAAATGATTCTGAATTTATGATAAGTGGAAAATTTGAATTTGTGATTCTAAATGTACAAAAATGATTCTGAATTTGTGAGAATAGAATGCTCATATGAGAATAAATCCAGCATGAGTTAATGGGCTTTGAGAATAAATCTGGGAATGCAAACACAGATTACAGCATAGATCACAATAAATCTGGGAATGAGTTATTCAATAAATCTGTGTTTGCATTCCTCTGTTTACTAGTGGAAGCTGCATGGAGTCTTAAAACAGAATTTCATATATAAAAATATAGGCATGAAGAAACATATCTTGCTATTTCTCCGTTTATTCATTCTCATCTAGAAAAATGATTCTGAATTTGTGATAAGTGTAAAATCTGAAATTGTGATTCTGAATGTACAAAAATGATTCTGAATTTGTGAGAATAGAATGCCCATATGAGAATAAATCCAGCATGAGTTAATTGTCTTTGAGAATAAATCTAGGTTAATTGAGAATAAATCTGGGTTAATTGGCTTTGAGTTAATTGGCATGAGTTAATCCAGCATGAGCATAAATCCAGAATGCCCGTTTGAGAATAAATCTGGGTGTAAAATCTTTGTGATGAGTTAATTGGCTTCAAATAAGTGTAATGTTGGATTCCCTTTGTGATGAGTTAATTACCTTTGAGAATAGAATGCCCATATGTTTGTCTGATGTATGAACTTGTTACCTACATCTCTTAACTTCAAGTGTGGTTAGATCTGTGTTGCATTTGAAATTGACTTTTGTGTTTACTTGTAATTAGGATTGACATGTCAACGAGTTCAAACAATGATGCTTGATTTTTTGAAAATAAAAGATGCAAATGTAGGAAAAAAGCAGGAGTGTATATATCAGAATCAGAGAAAAATCCAGGGAAGTTGTGTTTCAAGTGTACAAATAGGGCTTGTGACTACTTCGCATAGGGAGTGGCTCATACTGGGAATGGATCAAATATCCAAAAGGGCGGGTATGATTATGATTTTGCGAGAAACAATGAAGTTGTGAATATCTTGGAACGACTTGAGGCAAACCAACGAGAACGACTTGAGGCTATCAAATTCATGATGTTGACAACCATAGTGATGGTTGGTTTTACCATGCTAGTGGTGCTACTGAAGTGAACTTGTATATCTACTAAGTGTAAACCACCACTTGTAGAACTTGTATTTAGTTTTGAAACTTTTATATGTGCATGTAAAATCCAAACAATGTTTAATTAATGAAGTGACTATGCTATGTCAATTGTGTTGATTAATGATAAGTGTTATGTATGTGATGTATGAAGATTGATGCTATGAAAAGAAAGTGAATATGATGTTATGTGAGTACAAAGTGAATATGATGTTGCATGATGGATGATCAATCCTTTACACAGGGCACTGTACTGCAATTCTTCCATGGGTTTTAGCATGTTAAATCATAAAAGAGGCATCTCAAAGTAATCCTCAAATAGGCATCTCAAAGCAAGCTTCCCAAATATTAAAAATAATATGATCACTCCAACCATCCTGCATCACCTCACCATGAGTCAAGAAAATCAACATCCTGCATGAACTCACCATGCCTAGCCACTTGAATTGAACCTGCACCCTAAGGGATTTAAGCCGTCCAACTTCCCTAATCACCAACCACTATAAAATATTGACTAAAACAAACATAAATGTCATCTGCACAATAAAGGCATTCTAGATGAAAATCATAAGAACTTTATATATGCATACACACAATTCCATGAAAAAGAACATTGTTCACAAACATTAAAAATACATAAAAAAGATATGTTTCTTCAAAAATATCCAATTCCCACCAAACATAAAAAATACATAAAAACACATAAAAAATACATAAAAAAGGCCATGATTCATCAAAAATATCCAATTCCAACCATACATTAAAAACACATAAAAAAAAGTTCCATAACAAATATCAAAATCCCACCAAACATTAAAAAAACATAAAAAAGATGTCCATCACAAATATCCAAATCTCACCAAACATAAAAAAATACACCCAAATCCACAAATATAATAACATCATCGTTCGGTGCAAGCATTCCAGGGATGTCCATCCACATGACTGTCAGTAGGACTATGTGAGGCTTGTGACAGTTGGACTGCAGCAGTACCTCGAAGCAATTCCTGAAACGATGTTGGAGTGGGATACACTAAAGGCATTGAATCAGGCAGCATTGATTGAGGCGTGTTATTTCCCTGCAATAGTGATACATGTATTAAAATATTTATAGAATCTATACTACAATTTCAATGTAAAGTATGTAAGCAATTAAACTCACATCATATGTAGGATACATGACATGATGAACACTTGTACGACCCATGGCAAATGAAGGTTGAGATTGGGATTGAGATTGAGAAATATAGATTGCACGACCATGACCCTAAAGTAAACCAACATAAATAAAAGAAGTGAAATGAAAAAAAAGTAATAATGCATTTTTATTTTTAAAAACAGACAATATGAAATATTACCTCAACATAATAACTACGACCCATGGCAAAAGAAGGTCGAGATTGGGATTCAGGTCGAGATTGGGATTGAGATTGAGATTGAGAAATGTAGATTGCATGACCATGACCCTAAAGTAAACCAACATAAATAAAAGAAGTGAAATGAAAAAAAAGTAATAATGCATTTTTATTTTTAAAAACAGACAATATGAAATATTACCTCAACATAATAACTACGACCCATGGCAAAAGAAGGTCGAGATTGGGATTCAGGTCGAGATTGGGATTGAGATTGAGATTGAGAAATGTAGATTGCATGACCATGACCCTAAAGTAAACCAACATAAATAAAAGAAGTGAAATGAAAAAAAAGTAATAATGCATTTTTATTTTTAAAAACAGACAATATGAAATATTACCTCAACATAATAACTACGACCCATGGCAAAAGAAGGTCGAGATTGGGATTCAGGTCGAGATTGGGATTGAGATTGAGATTGAGAAATGTAGATTGCATGACCATGACCCTAAAGTAAACCAACATAAATAAAAGAAGTGAAATGAAAAAAAAGTAATAATGCATTTTTATTTTTAAAAACAGACAATATGAAATATTACCTCAACATAATAACTACGACCCATGGCAAAAGAAGGTCGAGATTGGGATTCAGGTCGAGATTGGGATTGAGATTGAGATTGAGAAATGTAGATTGCATGACCATGACCCTAAAGTAAACCAACATAAATAAAAGAAGTGAAATGAAAAAAAAGTAATAATGCATTTTTATTTTTAAAAACAGACAATATGAAATATTACCTCAACATAATAACTACGACCCATGGCAAAAGAAGGTCGAGATTGGGATTCAGGTCGAGATTGGGATTGAGATTGAGATTGAGAAATGTAGATTGCATGACCATGACCCTAAAGTAAACCAACATAAATAAAAGAAGTGAAATGAAAAAAAAGTAATAATGCATTTTTATTTTTAAAAACAGACAATATGAAATATTACCTCAACATAATAACTACGACCCATGGCAAAAGAAGGTCGAGATTGGGATTCAGGTCGAGATTGGGATTGAGATTGAGATTGAGAAATGTAGATTGCATGACCATGACCCTAAAGTAAACCAACATAAATAAAAGAAGTGAAATGAAAAAAAAGTAATAATGCATTTTTATTTTTAAAAACAGACAATATGAAATATTACCTCAACATAATAACTACGACCCATGGCAAAAGAAGGTCGAGATTGGGATTCAGGTCGAGATTGGGATTGAGATTGAGATTGAGAAATGTAGATTGCATGACCATGACCCTAAAGTAAACCAACATAAATAAAAGAAGTGAAATGAAAAAAAAGTAATAATGCATTTTTATTTTTAAAAACAGACAATATGAAATATTACCTCAACATAATAACTACGACCCATGGCAAAAGAAGGTCGAGATTGGGATTCAGGTCGAGATTGGGATTGAGATTGAGATTGAGAAATGTAGATTGCATGACCATGACCCTAAAGTAAACCAACATAAATAAAAGAAGTGAAATGAAAAAAAAGTAATAATGCATTTTTATTTTTAAAAACAGACAATATGAAATATTACCTCAACATAATAACTACGACCCATGGCAAAAGAAGGTCGAGATTGGGATTCAGGTCGAGATTGGGATTGAGATTGAGATTGAGAAATGTAGATTGCATGACCATGACCCTAAAGTAAACCAACATAAATAAAAGAAGTGAAATGAAAAAAAAGTAATAATGCATTTTTATTTTTAAAAACAGACAATATGAAATATTACCTCAACATAATAACTACGACCCATGGCAAAAGAAGGTCGAGATTGGGATTCAGGTCGAGATTGGGATTGAGATTGAGATTGAGAAATGTAGATTGCATGACCATGACCCTAAAGTAAACCAACATAAATAAAAGAAGTGAAATGAAAAAAAAGTAATAATGCATTTTTATTTTTAAAAACAGACAATATGAAATATTACCTCAACATAATAACTACGACCCATGGCAAAAGAAGGTCGAGATTGGGATTCAGGTCGAGATTGGGATTGAGATTGAGATTGAGAAATGTAGATTGCATGACCATGACCCTAAAGTAAACCAACATAAATAAAAGAAGTGAAATGAAAAAAAAGTAATAATGCATTTTTATTTTTAAAAACAGACAATATGAAATATTACCTCAACATAATAACTACGACCCATGGCAAAAGAAGGTCGAGATTGGGATTCAGGTCGAGATTGGGATTGAGATTGAGATTGAGAAATGTAGATTGCATGACCATGACCCTAAAGTAAACCAACATAAATAAAAGAAGTGAAATGAAAAAAAAGTAATAATGCATTTTTATTTTTAAAAACAGACAATATGAAATATTACCTCAACATAATAACTACGACCCATGGCAAAAGAAGGTCGAGATTGGGATTCAGGTCGAGATTGGGATTGAGATTGAGATTGAGAAATGTAGATTGCATGACCATGACCCTAAAGTAAACCAACATAAATAAAAGAAGTGAAATGAAAAAAAAGTAATAATGCATTTTTATTTTTAAAAACAGACAATATGAAATATTACCTCAACATAATAACTACGACCCATGGCAAAAGAAGGTCGAGATTGGGATTCAGGTCGAGATTGGGATTGAGATTGAGATTGAGAAATGTAGATTGCATGACCATGACCCTAAAGTAAACCAACATAAATAAAAGAAGTGAAATGAAAAAAAAGTAATAATGCATTTTTATTTTTAAAAACAGACAATATGAAATATTACCTCAACATAATAACTACGACCCATGGCAAAAGAAGGTCGAGATTGGGATTCAGGTCGAGATTGGGATTGAGATTGAGATTGAGAAATGTAGATTGCATGACCATGACCCTAAAGTAAACCAACATAAATAAAAGAAGTGAAATGAAAAAAAAGTAATAATGCATTTTTATTTTTAAAAACAGACAATATGAAATATTACCTCAACATAATAACTACGACCCATGGCAAAAGAAGGTCGAGATTGGGATTCAGGTCGAGATTGGGATTGAGATTGAGATTGAGAAATGTAGATTGCATGACCATGACCCTAAAGTAAACCAACATAAATAAAAGAAGTGAAATGAAAAAAAAGTAATAATGCATTTTTATTTTTAAAAACAGACAATATGAAATATTACCTCAACATAATAACTACGACCCATGGCAAAAGAAGGTCGAGATTGGGATTCAGGTCGAGATTGGGATTGAGATTGAGATTGAGAAATGTAGATTGCATGACCATGACCCTAAAGTAAACCAACATAAATAAAAGAAGTGAAATGAAAAAAAAGTAATAATGCATTTTTATTTTTAAAAACAGACAATATGAAATATTACCTCAACATAATAACTACGACCCATGGCAAAAGAAGGTCGAGATTGGGATTCAGGTCGAGATTGGGATTGAGATTGAGATTGAGAAATGTAGATTGCATGACCATGACCCTAAAGTAAACCAACATAAATAAAAGAAGTGAAATGAAAAAAAAGTAATAATGCATTTTTATTTTTAAAAACAGACAATATGAAATATTACCTCAACATAATAACTACGACCCATGGCAAAAGAAGGTCGAGATTGGGATTCAGGTCGAGATTGGGATTGAGATTGAGATTGAGAAATGTAGATTGCATGACCATGACCCTAAAGTAAACCAACATAAATAAAAGAAGTGAAATGAAAAAAAAGTAATAATGCATTTTTATTTTTAAAAACAGACAATATGAAATATTACCTCAACATAATAACTACGACCCATGGCAAAAGAAGGTCGAGATTGGGATTCAGGTCGAGATTGGGATTGAGATTGAGATTGAGAAATGTAGATTGCATGACCATGACCCTAAAGTAAACCAACATAAATAAAAGAAGTGAAATGAAAAAAAAGTAATAATGCATTTTTATTTTTAAAAACAGACAATATGAAATATTACCTCAACATAATAACTACGACCCATGGCAAAAGAAGGTCGAGATTGGGATTCAGGTCGAGATTGGGATTGAGATTGAGATTGAGAAATGTAGATTGCATGACCATGACCCTAAAGTAAACCAACATAAATAAAAGAAGTGAAATGAAAAAAAAGTAATAATGCATTTTTATTTTTAAAAACAGACAATATGAAATATTACCTCAACATAATAACTACGACCCATGGCAAAAGAAGGTCGAGATTGGGATTCAGGTCGAGATTGGGATTGAGATTGAGATTGAGAAATGTAGATTGCATGACCATGACCCTAAAGTAAACCAACATAAATAAAAGAAGTGAAATGAAAAAAAAGTAATAATGCATTTTTATTTTTAAAAACAGACAATATGAAATATTACCTCAACATAATAACTACGACCCATGGCAAAAGAAGGTCGAGATTGGGATTCAGGTCGAGATTGGGATTGAGATTGAGATTGAGAAATGTAGATTGCATGACCATGACCCTAAAGTAAACCAACATAAATAAAAGAAGTGAAATGAAAAAAAAGTAATAATGCATTTTTATTTTTAAAAACAGACAATATGAAATATTACCTCAACATAATAACTACGACCCATGGCAAAAGAAGGTCGAGATTGGGATTCAGGTCGAGATTGGGATTGAGATTGAGATTGAGAAATGTAGATTGCATGACCATGACCCTAAAGTAAACCAACATAAATAAAAGAAGTGAAATGAAAAAAAAGTAATAATGCATTTTTATTTTTAAAAACAGACAATATGAAATATTACCTCAACATAATAACTACGACCCATGGCAAAAGAAGGTCGAGATTGGGATTCAGGTCGAGATTGGGATTGAGATTGAGATTGAGAAATGTAGATTGCATGACCATGACCCTAAAGTAAACCAACATAAATAAAAGAAGTGAAATGAAAAAAAAGTAATAATGCATTTTTATTTTTAAAAACAGACAATATGAAATATTACCTCAACATAATAACTACGACCCATGGCAAAAGAAGGTCGAGATTGGGATTCAGGTCGAGATTGGGATTGAGATTGAGATTGAGAAATGTAGATTGCATGACCATGACCCTAAAGTAAACCAACATAAATAAAAGAAGTGAAATGAAAAAAAAGTAATAATGCATTTTTATTTTTAAAAACAGACAATATGAAATATTACCTCAACATAATAACTACGACCCATGGCAAAAGAAGGTCGAGATTGGGATTCAGGTCGAGATTGGGATTGAGATTGAGATTGAGAAATGTAGATTGCATGACCATGACCCTAAAGTAAACCAACATAAATAAAAGAAGTGAAATGAAAAAAAAGTAATAATGCATTTTTATTTTTAAAAACAGACAATATGAAATATTACCTCAACATAATAACTACGACCCATGGCAAAAGAAGGTCGAGATTGGGATTCAGGTCGAGATTGGGATTGAGATTGAGATTGAGAAATGTAGATTGCATGACCATGACCCTAAAGTAAACCAACATAAATAAAAGAAGTGAAATGAAAAAAAAGTAATAATGCATTTTTATTTTTAAAAACAGACAATATGAAATATTACCTCAACATAATAACTACGACCCATGGCAAAAGAAGGTCGAGATTGGGATTCAGGTCGAGATTGGGATTGAGATTGAGATTGAGAAATGTAGATTGCATGACCATGACCCTAAAGTAAACCAACATAAATAAAAGAAGTGAAATGAAAAAAAAGTAATAATGCATTTTTATTTTTAAAAACAGACAATATGAAATATTACCTCAACATAATAACTACGACCCATGGCAAAAGAAGGTCGAGATTGGGATTCAGGTCGAGATTGGGATTGAGATTGAGATTGAGAAATGTAGATTGCATGACCATGACCCTAAAGTAAACCAACATAAATAAAAGAAGTGAAATGAAAAAAAAGTAATAATGCATTTTTATTTTTAAAAACAGACAATATGAAATATTACCTCAACATAATAACTACGACCCATGGCAAAAGAAGGTCGAGATTGGGATTCAGGTCGAGATTGGGATTGAGATTGAGATTGAGAAATGTAGATTGCATGACCATGACCCTAAAGTAAACCAACATAAATAAAAGAAGTGAAATGAAAAAAAAGTAATAATGCATTTTTATTTTTAAAAACAGACAATATGAAATATTACCTCAACATAATAACTACGACCCATGGCAAAAGAAGGTCGAGATTGGGATTCAGGTCGAGATTGGGATTGAGATTGAGATTGAGAAATGTAGATTGCATGACCATGACCCTAAAGTAAACCAACATAAATAAAAGAAGTGAAATGAAAAAAAAGTAATAATGCATTTTTATTTTTAAAAACAGACAATATGAAATATTACCTCAACATAATAACTACGACCCATGGCAAAAGAAGGTCGAGATTGGGATTCAGGTCGAGATTGGGATTGAGATTGAGATTGAGAAATGTAGATTGCATGACCATGACCCTAAAGTAAACCAACATAAATAAAAGAAGTGAAATGAAAAAAAAGTAATAATGCATTTTTATTTTTAAAAACAGACAATATGAAATATTACCTCAACATAATAACTACGACCCATGGCAAAAGAAGGTCGAGATTGGGATTCAGGTCGAGATTGGGATTGAGATTGAGATTGAGAAATGTAGATTGCATGACCATGACCCTAAAGTAAACCAACATAAATAAAAGAAGTGAAATGAAAAAAAAGTAATAATGCATTTTTATTTTTAAAAACAGACAATATGAAATATTACCTCAACATAATAACTACGACCCATGGCAAAAGAAGGTCGAGATTGGGATTCAGGTCGAGATTGGGATTGAGATTGAGATTGAGAAATGTAGATTGCATGACCATGACCCTAAAGTAAACCAACATAAATAAAAGAAGTGAAATGAAAAAAAAGTAATAATGCATTTTTATTTTTAAAAACAGACAATATGAAATATTACCTCAACATAATAACTACGACCCATGGCAAAAGAAATTTTTTTTCAATAAAAAGTAAAAAAAAAAAAGAAAGAAAAAGTGAGTCATAAATAAACAACCATATAAGGTATAACTAAAATGATAATCACACATTTAATGGTTATCAACAAAAATATCTCTAATATTAAAATTACGAAACTAACCCTCCCATTAACGCCGTTAGTCACAGGAAAGGTCAGTGTAATTTCAAAAAAATAAAAACAAACCAGTGAAATTGTCAAGAACCTTAAACAAGATGACTGTAATTTACCTTTTTGTTTTTTTCATTTCAATCCTCTACTCAAACTTAAATTAGAGAAACTAAAATTCAATCCACTTCTCAAAAAATAATTATAAATTCATAAAAAAAAATTATGATTTTAATTATTAATATTTATAAAATATATCACTAATTTATAAAAAAAAAATTTACATACCACTTATATGATATTTCTCCTATAAAATTTTGTCGTGGGACCCATTGGCAATGCCAAAAAACATGTTGCACGCTTGAAGAAAAGATTGTCTTTCACTGTAAATTGCATGAGGTTTTGCCTCGAAAATATTTAAAGCTTTTTATTTTTATTTTTGCTATAAGAAAAGGCTTCTATTTTTTTAGAAAATTATAAAAATATAAAAAGCTGACAAAATAATTAAATTTTATTGGGATGTTTCCCCCCATCTAAATAAAAAAAAAATGGAATGTTTCTAAAATTACAAAACAAGCGGGGAAAAAAAAACTACAAGAAAATTTGTACTTTAAAAACAATTTTGTCTCTTGCACCTTCTTTTGCTTCAATCCTCCTTTCTCTCCCTTTTCGCCTTTTCTCTTTCCTTCCCTCGCTCTTTATTATAATATTTTGACAACTATCTTCCACCATTGGTCACCCTTCTCCATACTCTTGTCCTTTTTTGCCACGGCTATTCCTCTTTTGACCCTTCCTAATTCTCTTTTGCCACCCTTCGTCACCATCATCCACCACTCTCAGTCTGTCCTCTACCCTCCTCTGAAATTGCAGAAAAGAAAATGAGGGGAGACAGGAATAGAGAGAAGGTGCAATGGGTAAAACTGTCCATTTCTTTTTCATGTGTTTGTAAGTATTTTTTAAAGTAAATTGGTGAAAAATTCACTCTAGCAATTGTTTAAGTCATTAGGTGTAGTGATTTTTTTTTTGTTAGTGAGAGGTCCTCCATTTCTAAAATAATTTGGTGAAAAGTCTTAGAAAATATTTTATTTTCAATTTTATCCCTTAATTTATCTGTTAATTTTTTTTATCTATTGACTTTTCGTTGACCATCTGCGCAAATATATATCTATCCGTTCAAATTTATATCTACTTGTTCAAATTTTTTTCTATATGTTCAAATTTATATCTATCTATTCAAATTTTTTTTCTATCTATTCAAATTTTTTCCACTTATCTGTTTAAAAATTATTGTCTATTGAAATTTACCACCTGATCTCCTAAGTTTTTACCTATCTGTTCAATTTTTTCTGTTCAAATGTTATTTGTACAAACTTTTTTTTATTTGTTAAAATAGTAATTGTAATAGATAGGTGTAAAATAGCAATTTTTATATGTTAAAATAACATTTTTTTTAATCTATTTCAACAGATCTAATCTTTTTCACTCTCTCCATAAGAAGAAAGTTGAAGGAAATTAAATTAGATTTTTTTTATCTGATTTTTTCTCACTCTATCCATAGAAAGAAAAAGAAAGTAGAAGGAAATTTAAAAAGAAAAAAGAAAAAAAAAACTTATCTATTGCAAAGTTTTATCATCAGGAAAAAAAAAAAAAAAACTCTATTGCAAAGTTTCATCATCATCAACATCAACAATAACAACAACAATTACTACAAAACTCAAATCTAGATAGAGAGATAGAGAAACATCAAACAAACATGTATATCAATATCTATATATATATCAATGATGTTGATGAATATATCTAGATCCGTAGCTCCACCGTGGTAATGGCAGAAGTCTTGTTCGTTCTCAATCTAGCCTGTGGGGGACTGAGTCCAGTGAGGTGGCGACACGATTGTGCCACACATGGTGGTGATCTGTTGCGGCGTTATGGCGGCAAGATGAAGAGATAAAGAAATTGAGAGGTAGAGGTGGACAAAATTGTAGAGATCGACAATGGAGTTGTAGCGGAGCTCGTCGGTCGTATCAGAAGAGGTGACGCGATAGTCACAATGGTATCAAAGGAGGCGACGAAGAAGGAGACGATATGAATGGCAATTTAAACCCGACTCGACAAGGACCCAGACCACCCCACTCTGATAAGTCGGGTTTTCACCAAAAATTACCCCCCATAGGGTCGGGGTTGGTGTTGAAAAATGAATCCCCGATTGTTTTCGAGCCAGGGACGGTAATAGGTTCCCCCCGCCCCGCCCCGCCCCCTCCCTGTATATATATATATATGTATGTTTAGGGTTTTTCTATTCACTCACTTCTCTTCTCTTCTCTTAGAATATGTGTGTATGTATGTATTTATCTGGATTTTCCTTCCCTTTTCTCGCCCAATTCTCTGTTTTTCTTTTTCTAATTTCAATTTTTTAAGATTATTTTTCTTCATACATGTATATATATACACTCTTCCTAAGTATGTATACATTCTTCTTCTAGAAAACTAGGAAATAAAATTTAGGCCTGTATCTGGTGTCAAAAAGATTGAGAGCACTGGTTCTTGCAGCATGGTTTCTAGGTTTTGTTCTCTTATGGAGAATGTTGGAGATATGTCTTTGCATGTAAGTTGATTGATTCTCTCTTTTTGGGTACAAAGTTCTACAATTTCTGGTGAGTGCTTCAATTTCTTGCTTTACACATTTCGATATGTACACGTTCTTTGATTTGATCTAGGTTTATTTTGATTTCTCTCTGGTTTTTTGATTTCGAGCTGTTTTTCAAATTTTCTGTTGCTACTGTTAAGGGTAGGCACAGGTCAGTTGTAGCCACAGAACCTCCAATCCGCTATCCGTCTGCTAGATTGGTGAATTAGAAAAAATCAATCCGCATCCGTCCGCCAAACCGGTGAATGTGGATTGAGCAGATTGGCAGATGGATGCGAATTGGTTTGGCGGTTAAAATTTTTATAAATTTTCAACATAATTCAACTTGTGCACTTCCTTAAAAAAAAAAAAAAGTATTACAGTCAGTGACTTAAAAAAGTATTACAATCAGTGTATGCCTTATCCAAAGAAATAAAGTTTGGAACATTAGAATATTACAATCACTGCATGTCTCATCCACATATTATGCATTATCCACATAAAATATTACAATATGTGGTTCTTAAAATATAAAAACAATTCAAACTACTAAAACATAGTAGAGATTGTATGCCTCTGTGTTGTTACATCTATATCTGTTTTTGAAAATAAAAATCAACCAACACATATCGCCTTTTTATTTTTTTTAGAGTTAGATTTAAAAACCAAAAAATGTAGATAAATAAGATATTTATTTTTTTCAATTCAAAAAATACATTCAAGTTGAAAACTCTTTTTCAACAGAATATATTCAATAGAATATTTAAACTCTTTTTCAATGGGTGGTGGCGAGTGGGTGGTGGTGGTGGTGGTGGCAGCGAGGGGTGGGTGGTGGCGGCGAGTGGGTGGCAGGGGGGTAGTGGGTGGTGGTGGGTGGTGGGTGGCAGGGGGGTGGTGGTGGCGAGTGGTGGCTGGTGGTAGTAGGTGGGTGGTGAGTGGTGGCGGCAGGTGGTGGTGGTGGAGGGTGGGTGGTGGGTGGTGGCGGCGGATGACGGTAGTGGAAAATGGTGGCGGGGGGTAGCTAATGTTGGGTGATAAAAAAAAAAATTGAAAACTCAAAATGGAAACACATTTTTTGTGTTTTCATTTTTTGGCCAAATTTATAAACTGAGACCACTGATTTATAAATCAAAAATTTTACCAAACAAGTTTTTATTTGAGTTTTTTAAATTTTTGTAAATATAAACAGAAAACTGAAAACGTAAGTGTTACCAAACGACACCCCTGGTGATCATTTCGTTTTCAGTTTTTAATTTATATTTACGAAAAATTTAAAAATTGTCATAAAAACTTGTTTAATAATTTTTTTGGTTTATAAATAGTTGTTTCAGTTTATAAATTGGAGGAAAAAACATAAACTTAAAAAATGAGTTTACGTTTTCAGTTTTCAATTTTTTTTTTCAAATAATTTATTTTCAATTTTTTTTTTCAAACAATTTTTTGTCAAATAAATTTTTTTTTTCAAATAATTTTTTTTTTCAATTATTTTTTCAAATATTTTTTTTTATCAATTAAATTTTTTTTTCAATTAACTTTTTTTCCCAATTAAATTTTTTTCAATTATTTTTTTAATTAATTTTTTTCAACTAATTTTTTTTTTCAATTATAATGTGTGTGATCCCATTGTCATAAATAATAAAAATAAATATAAATATTTTAGGCATGAACAAACATATTTTTTAGTTTATGTTTTTTATTTTTTTTAAACATTTTGTTCAAACCAAACTCATTTGTAATTTATGTTTTTCTAAAAATAAACAAAAATCAATTTATAAAATTTTTGTAAACATAAACTAAAAACGTAAATGTTACCAAACGCTACCGTATGGTTTGTTCAATTTTAATTTTAAAATTAATCTTTTTAAAAAAATACAATTTAGTTTGATAAATTAATTTGTTTGACGAATTATGTTTATTTTATTATATTTTCTATTTATAAAATAAATTTTTTTTTAGCACAAACTTACCCCTTCAACTTTGCACGACTACGGGACTAGAAGACGGCGGTGTCCTGCGAGGTTGATTGTTTTCTTTGTTATAATGAAAGAGGAATTAATGAACCCTTACATATAATTTTTTTTTTTAAAAAAAAAGGTTAAAACGGTGGCATTTTAACTCACAACAAGCACGGCTACGAGTTGTCCACAGCAAGGACCCCGCTCTCTAGTTAATGCACTAATTAGTGTATATAACATTATTCTTTTTCTAAATATTTTAGATACATTATTAAATGCATTTAAAAAGTAAAAAAAATGTAACTAAAATATTAAAAAATTATTAAAAATAAATGAAAATCTAAAGGAAAAAAAACACACAAACATAATTTTTTTCAATTTTTTTTGTTTAGTTTTTAATGACTTTTTAATACTTTAGCCAATTTGTTTAACATTTTAGATTCATTTTGATTAGATGCATGCAAAAATTATAAGAATTTGATTAAATATAAAAAAAAGGGGTACTTACGTGTATACCTTAATAAGTGGACTTATTATCTAATAGGTCCTATGGAAAAAATTTGTCATAAAAAAGTCACTAATTGCAAGTTTTAGCGACAATTTATAAAAAACACAACAAAAAAAAGTCACTAACTGTTAATTTTTAGCGACATATATAAAAATTTGTCACAAAAAAATTATTTTTAGCTACAATTTTATCAAGACTTATTTTCAATAGGATTTGATGGGAATTAAGTCTGATTATTAGGACCTTTTGGTAGTTTACCCTTAAAAAAAAACCTCTAGAAATAAACGAAAACTCACTAAAAATAATTTTTAAAAAAAATTAAACCAAAATACACTTATTTTTTACCCCAAAAAAAAAAGAAGAAAAAAGAAAATCAAAAAAATTACTAAGTAGATTATCATCAATTAAAAGAATAAAATGCCACATTAATTTTTTCACTTACAAAAAACATATTTTTTAAAACTTCCCAAAATACGCATACAACTTTTATAGTGGTCATTTGGTTTTTTTTTTTTTTTTTTGTTCTTTTATTTTTTTGTTTCTTTTCTTTTTTTCACCCCCAAAAAAATGATATTTTTACAACTTTCCAAAATATGCATACAACTTAAAATGAGATGACAATTATATGACTTTTTTTTTTTTTTTTAGCTTGTCCCAAACCATTATTTTCTCCCAAAAAAAAAAAAGAAAAAAAAAAAAAAAAGCCAAAAAATTATCCACTGCAGCTTAGTTTGACAACATCTCAATAAGTTATTTATTAATTTATTTTTATCACATCACTTCTCTATTTATTAAATTATTTCTATTTCATCACCTCTATATTTTTTTATATCTTTTATAATAAATAAAAAATTTAAAAAAAAAAATCATACCCAAAACAATCCAAACTGGGACCAAAGATCTCTATTTGAGTCTGAGGTGTTTGGGAAGTGACTAAAATAATTAAAAAAATCAAAAAATTATTACAAAAAATAATTATTTCTTTTATTTTTTTGCATTTTTTTTTTAGAGTAACGTTAATCATACATAATTATGCAACTCATTGTGAACCTTATATTTCAAGTCGTACACCATTAAAAATTAATTAATTTATAATAATAATATTTACCCATCATTCTTGTAAGAAAAAATTATTACTTTTATAAGAATAGAATTTTTTATTTTTTGCATGGAGATCATAAATGTTCTAGGGCTTTCTGTGTTTAAGTATTTGTGCTTTGTTATAAGGTGACATAGGTGAGCCTATAGGGGCTTTTGGTCCACCACTTAGAGCTCAATACATAATTCAAATACCAAAGTGCAACGTTGCTGGAGCCCAACGTTGCACCAAGGACCAATGACATCTAAACACTTGTCAAAAGATGAATCAGCCACATAAGCAGACAAAAATCCTACAGAGTTATTGCACTACACATCAGCCATTAATGAGGTTCTCTGCAGCATTTATTACAATAACCCCTTCACATCGGAACATAACAGCCTCTCCATGAACAAGGCAAGCTAGAACATAGACTTTCGGCTAACATGACAGGTCGAAATGTGTGAAAACCCACATTTTTTTATTTTTAAAAGAAGATAAATAAATAAATTTTTGTGAAAACTCATCTTTTAATTATTCTTTAAAGAAAATTAATTAAATTAATTAATTAATTTTGTCTACAGTCTATCTGAATTATATATTAGTGTAAAAGTTAGTTTTAAATTGACTCAATTCAATCACTAACAAGACATTATTAAGAATAATAATTTTGTGGGTGTTCAATATTTGTTGTTTATAAATTATTTTAATTAGGATTCAATATAATAATTATTCTTACTAAATACCTTAGTTAAAAATCTTAGTGGGTCAATTTTCAAAAACCCACACAAAAAAAAGAAGAAGAAGAGGGAATCAAACCTTTGCAGAATTTTGGTGGAGGCTTTCCACATGTTGATTTGCATGCTTGTTTAGGGAAGAAGAGCTAATGATGCTCTTGGAATTGAGAGAAAGAAAACTTAGAATGAAGAGAGAGAGAGAGAGAGAGAGAGATGTGTGCAACAAACATTGTAATATATATGCATGCAAGCCTTCAATGTCTATAGGGTGCATGCAAGCATTCGGTGAAAAAAAGAAAAAAAAAGAAAAAGAAGAGAGAAATCCCTAAAGCAACCAAGCTTAGTGATAGGAGAGAAAGAAGAGTAGGAGATTAAGGAAGCCAAAATTCTCAACCATTTTGTCACCCTATTACTAAGTAAGAAAACCCTCTCAACCCTCTCATTTCTTTTTATTAGTGAGATTTTCAGATTACTTCCTTGTGATTAAAATGACTACTCATAAATAGAAATTTTATATATATGTGTAGGAATTTTGTGATCAAAATAGTCTGTTTTGAATATGCTAGCATGTTGCCTGAATTTTTAGACAATTTTATACTCAGAATTTCGAGATGATTTCTTCTACAAAGTTGTTGATAATGATGTCTAGTTTATCCAAAAAAATTTGGAAACAATTTTCAAGCTTTCTACGAATTTATACAAATTTCTAACTAAATCTGAAACTGTGAGACAGATTTTACCATGTATTTGAAAATTTATTTAAAATTCTATACTAAGCCAAATCTGGTAATTTCTAACTAAAAGATGAAATTTGAGAAGTCTAGTTTCATGATAAATTTTTAGATTATGGGTTTGATCTATAAATTTAAGCATGGAATTAATGTAAGGAAATGTGACAAATCTGTGTCATAAACACCCTTGGAATTTGTTTAGAATTATTTATAAGTTATTTTTGGAAAATACTTTTTGAAAAATAACCATAACATGTTTATTGAATTAATTAATTAATTAATTAATTTTGTCTACAGTCTATCTGAATTATATATTAGTGTAAAAGTTAGTTTTAAATTAATCCAATTCAATCACTAACAAAGACATTATTAAGAATAATAATTTTGTGGGTGTTCAATAATTGTTGTGTATAAATTATTTTAATTAGGATTCAATAAAATAATTATTCTTACTAAATACCTTAGTTAAAAATCTTAGTGTGTCAATTTTGTACTGAATCTGAAACTGTGTTGAGAATACTCTGTCTTGAATCTGCCAGCATGTTACCCGAATTTTTAGATAATTTTATACTCAAAATTTTGAGATGATTTCTTCTTCAAAGTTGTTGATAATGATGTCTAGTTTATCCAGAAAATTTTGGAAACAATTTTCGAGCTTTCTACGAATTTATACAAATTTTTAACTAAATATGAACTGTGTTGAGAATAATCTGTTTTGAATCTGCCAGCATGTTATCCGAATTTTTAGACAATTTTATACTCAGAATTTTGAGATGATTTCTTCTACAAAGTTGTTGATAATGATGTCTCGTTTATCCAGAAATGTTTGGAAACAATTTTTGAGCTTTCTACGAATTTATACAAATTTCTAACTAAATCTGAAACTATGAGACAGATTTTACCATGTATTTGAAAATTTATTTAAAATTCTATACTAAGCCAAATCTGGTAATTTCTAACTAAAAGATGAAATTTGAGAAGTCTAGTTTCATGATAAATTTTTAGATTATGGGTTTGATCTATAAATTTAAGCATGGAATTAATGTAAGGAAATGTGACAAATCTGTGTCATAAACAACCTTGGAATTTGTTTAGAATTATTTATAAGTTATTTTTGGAAAATGCTTTCTGAAAAATAACCATAACATATTTATTAAGTATCCTGTAGATTGAAATGAATTTTAGAGTTGTATAAATAATGTATTTATAATTTTATTTGCAAGATATATACTCTGAAAATTTTTCTAGACAGAATAAAATCACCACTTTAATATTATGCTAGTCTAATTTTGTAAATCAAAAATTTGTGCATGTGTGTATTTAGGGTTTAATTCT
Organism: Camellia sinensis; assembly: GCF_004153795.1. NCBI lineage: Eukaryota > Viridiplantae > Streptophyta > Magnoliopsida > Ericales > Theaceae > Camellia > Camellia sinensis. Next base: position 2,543,296 of record NW_021025471.1, on the reverse strand, counting down.
TGTATCTAAGTTATTATTTCATACCATGGTTTAAATAAATTGTTTATTTAAATTCTGTACTTTTATTTAGTATTGTGTGGCACATGCAATATTTTATGATTAGGAATTTTAATGAGTTGGTATAACATCATTTGTGATTAAAAATTGGAATTATTTGTGATTAATATCAAAATTAACTGAAAGGATTAAAGACACATACAAAGTTAACAATTGACGGTTAATACCAGTTTTCAGAGTGAGTCTTGGTTTTAAAGAGTGTATGAAATCAAGGGATTGACGGTTAACACCGGTTGTTCAGGGTGAGCCCTGGTTTTGAGAATTCTCACGTAAATTGTGTTGCGAAACTCTAAGATGGCACGGGACTTATTTGAACCCTTTTCGGTATTCGGTTTTGGAATAAGGGTGGATGTGCAGGTGGCACACAGGGAGGTTACTTACCCCTGGCAGACCGTTTCCTTGGGGCAGACCACGGATGCCACTACTTGGGTATATAACTCTGGACGTGGGCATCCCTGGTAGTTACGGTTGGTAACACTTAAATATTTGACCAAGGGAGGGTTTCAAATTAACCATTGCCATGCTTAGTGGTTGGTAAGTTAAATCTCTTTGGTGAGATTTCGATGTCACCTAATTTATAAAAATTACTGAAATTATTCTAATGGTTGTAAATTCTGTGTATGATTATATTGTTATCTCATGTTTAGAATCTTATTATTTTTCTCTTAAAAAGAATGGTAGGTTGGTTACGTTTTCTTACTGTGTTGCAAAACTCATGGCATATATTTTGTTGCGCTGGCATTTCATGCCAGATTATGTCGAAGAAGGGACTGAGGCTGAAATTGGAGCTGCTGCCAATATCGAACCTTGGCTGACTTAGAGTCGAGATTTTATCAAAATAAAATCTTGTTATCCCTTGTATTAGGATTTAACTATGTTGTGACGTTGTGTGTGAACTTGTAGTTTTATTTTGTTGTTTGACTTTGACTGTGTAAGAACTTAAAAGTTCCTAATTAGTAGTTAAAACTTTATCTAGCGAGTTACCGTTATTTAGATCTTATGACGTTTAAAAAAAAAAATTTGGGGCATCACAACATGGTATCAGAGCTCTAGGTCGGAATACCTAGGACAGTGGGTAAAGGTTTAACCTCAATTGAGGAGTAGTATCATGTGTTAGAAGGAATAGAATTATGTAACTCATAGTTTATGAGAGGTTTATGCTAATCATAGTAACTATCCTTGTTTGATCCTAACTAGTTTGACGCCAAATTTGTCGGATGTAAAATCATCACTTCTCTATCTTCATTGAACCTTTCCAATTTGACAAAGTATTGCCTTAAGATGATCAATTGGCAATTTTTGAGCGATGTTTATTGTATCTTGTATGTTGTTCTCTTGAAAACTGGTTGCACTCTTTTAATCCTTACAGGGTGAAGAATCTTAGGTGTTTGGTTTGAAATGTGTATGGCCAAACACAATTTCAATTCAAATATCTAGTTTGGTCACCAGCTCCATAATCTTAACCCTGTTAAAAGTTCAAAACCATCATGTCATTCGACTGTACCGTCTATTTAAATTCCATTTGAATTCCTATGCTAGTTATGCTATTGTCGTAGCCATGTCATACTCTTTCTTCTCTACTATAACTGTGTGAATCTTGGGATTAGAGCTTCAACGATTAGAAACACCTATGAGTGTAGCTTCACTGCTAAAAGGTCAAACTCGAGTAGATCTCGTATGCAAATCATGTGAACTAGGAGCCTCTAGTTTGCGTTTAACTTGTCTGTGACTCTAGATTATCTGAGACTATTGGTTCAAGTTTTCTTTACCGAAAAAAAAATAAAATAAAAATAAATAAATAAAAATCAAGGCAATGAATTAGGGGCATAGTTGAGTCAGTGATTCTATCTTCTCTCCCGCTCGAGTCACCTAGTCAGTGTATTCATATCGGTCAGGGTATTCATACCAGTCAGTGTATATAAATGTGTTTGGATTGTTTTGCTTCGTTTTTCTTTCGTTAAGTTATTTTGTGATTCAGGTCAGTATGGAATCAATATCCAATTCAGAGTTCAAATTCAATCATTCTCAAATTCAAATCAAATAAAATTATTTTCAAATTCAGAGTGATGTGCCAGTCACGCCATTGATGTACAGAACCTAAACTGATTTTATTGCAGTCTGGGGAGGACATCCCCGATTACAGAGACTCCAAAATAAAATAAAATAAAATAAAAAAGACCCAAAAATTATATATATATATATATATATATAAAGAAAAAAAAGAAGAGGGATCTTGTTCTTCTTTCTCCTCCGGCAAACGGCCATACACCGACCTCATTTGCTTGACTCTCCCGTCGTTTTCTTCATCTCAATTTCGCTCTGGGAGACCTTCGAAGGCCCTGCCTCAAGAGAAGGCCCTGCCTCAAGAGAAGGCCCTGCCTTAGTGTTTTCACCAAGAGAGTTAACTCTGCGCTGACCATCAAAGGCAAAATACGACGGCGTTCTGAACCGGGCCATACAAGTGGCCTGTCGTTTTACCTCTTTATTCTCCATGGAGGTAGCCTTCCGTTTCAATTCTTTGTTCTCTGCCTTCAGCGCGCAAATCTCCGCTCGCGCATCCTTATACATATGCTGAAGCAAAGTGAGTTGGGCGTTAACCCGATGTACCTCACACGTCTTGTTTTGCAAACGGTGAGACAGGTTAGTGACCGCAGCCACTGTCTCCATACATGACTTCAACGTGTAGTGGTTGGCCTCAATATCAGTTTGAGCAGCCATCACTTGCTCAACTGTTAGTGTAGGAATACTAGGATGAGTAAGAACAGGGGCACTTGGCCCAGAGGAGCTCGATGGATCATTAAGATCCGGAAAGAGAGAGAGGGGGTGAGACGAAGCCATGTATGGAAAGAGAGAGGAAAGAAGGGAGTCACAGATAAATGGCAGAAAATAGAAGATGAAGAGAAGAAGGGGATGAAAGATTGATGGAGAAGAGATAGAAGAAGAGAGTCATTAAGAAGAAGAGAAAAGAGTGATGAAGAAGAAGAAGACAGAATGGAAGAAGACAAAGAGGGAGAGAGAGTCAAGACGAGCTTTCAAATCGAGGAGGCTTACTTTTGTCGGCAACCGACGCAAAAGTAAGCCCGCGTGTCAAATGCGGTTTTCGAAGGAAGAGAAAGAGGCGGAAGAGTTGTATGCATATATGTATATGAATTGTATATCTATGTATTATATATATTTGTTTACATATTTGGTCACAAGAGTGGCTTGGGTTCAGTGGTTCGGTTGTTGAGAATTGAAAGGCTAAGCCTGAGGTTAGAGGTTCGAGCCCCCATAGCAACGAGTGTATGGGGCTCCGAAAAAAAAATCAGGCAGGGCTCCGACAAAAAAGTCTCGACTTTGGATCGCCCCTTCAAACACCTCAAACAATGGATGGAGCCCATCACCTTTACGGAGGCTGATTGCACGAGCATCCGTTACCCTCACGACGACCCCCTCGTCATCTCTGCTCTCCTGTCCAATTACAAAGTCAGACGAGTGCTTGTCGACAACTGTAGCTCTTCAGACATCATCTTCCTAAACGCCTATCGCCAGCTCAAGGTCGGGGAAGAAAGTTTGTCCCATCTCCAAACCCCACTGGTCGGCTTTACTGGGGATAGGGTGACCTCCATAGGCTCCATCGATCTTCCCATCACCATCGGAGAGTATCCACGGCAGACCACCAAGTTGCTCACTTTCCTCGTCGTCGACTATCCCTATGCTTTTTACATCATCATGTGCCATGTCGCGCCTTGAGTCCCGCACACCGCTATTTTCCCTTCTCACTCGGTCACCCTTCGCGGTCACCCTTCGCGGTCACCCTTTCTCGCAGTCGGTCACCCTTCGCGGTCAGCCCTCCTCGCGGTCGACCCTCCTCACAGTTGGCTTTCTCACTCGGTCACCCTTCGTGGTCGGCCCTCCTTGCAGTCGGCCTCCTCACTTGGTCACCCTTCGCGGTCGGTCTTCCTCGCAGTAAACCTCCTCACTCGATCACCCTTCGCGGTCGGCCCTCCTCGTAATCGACCTCCTCACTCGGTCACCCTTTGCGGTCGGCCCTCCTCGCAGTTGACCTCCTCACTCGGCCACCCTTCGCAGTCGGCCTCCTCGTAGTCGATCTCCTCACTCGGTCACCCTTTGCGGTCGGCCCTCCTCGCAGTTGACCTCCTCACTCGGCCACCTTTCGCAGTCGGCCCACCTCCTAGTCGGTTTTCTCTCCGTCAACCTCTCATAACCCCTATCTTCTTTCTTTTTCCCTTCTTTGGGCAAAAGCTGCACTTGGGAATGAGGGGCTATTGACGTAGGTGGGCCTATAGGGGCTTTTGGCCCACCACTTAGAGCCTAACATTGCTGGAGCCCAACGTTGCATCAAGGATCAATGACATCTAAACATTTGTCAAGAGATGAACCAGCCACATAAGCAGACAAAGATCCTGCAGAATTATTGCACTACACATCAGCCATTAATGAGGTTCCTTGCAGCATTTATTACGATAATCCCTTCATGTCGGAACAGAACAGCCTGACCATGAATAAGGCAAGCTAGAACATAAACTTTCGACCAACATGACAGGTCGGAATGGTCAAGTTAATGATGAGCAAATGATATAAGCAGGTTTCAAAGACAAGGAGAAGATTAAGTTCTTTATCATCATCCTATCTCTATATTCTGTTGATCTCTCTTCTCTAACTTGCTTGCCAGAGGGTTCGCTAGGGGACTCCTGTTCCCCGTTGAACTCTTGTGCAGGTTTCTTAGTGGGGCCCAGCGATCGGACAACCGTGTAGAATGCCTGGATCAGCCCGACCCGTTCATCAGAGACTAGTAGTATCTACATAAGGCATAAAAAATAGAACCCCCTTTTTCTATTTGTATTAGGCGAAAATATCAAATCAGTGACATTTTTAAAATAATTATAAATTAATAGGAGGCATGGACGTAATTAATTGGAAAGCAAAGGGATCAGTGGCAAGAACAAAAGTGCAACTAAGTTTAGAAATAGTACTAAGAATTTGGTATCTGTTGATTAGATTAATTGGGGATGCAACAATAGATTGATTGATTAGAATAATAGCAAGTGATTTAGAGGAAAGCTTCTGACTTGACATCTGTAATTAAAAAAAAGAAAATAGGTTAGCATCCATTGAGGATATCTAACTTACCTGTATGGAAATTGAAAAGATTTGTGTAATGAGCAATTAAATTGCGTCGGCTAGCAATTTGGTGAAATTGTGGATAGGAATCTTGGTCAATTGACTTTAAATAGGCTATTTCAAAGGCATAATGGTAAATAATTTTGCGATAGTGGATGATTTGTAGTTTGTGGACAGAATAATATGAAGTGAGCATTTTTACTATGAAATTCGTAATATAAATATATGTATAACTTTCTCTATCCACCCTGTAAAAATTCACGAGTAAGAAAATCAAAGATAGAGTTTTGACTACTAAGAATTTATTCAATATCAAAATTAAATATACTTAAAATAGATTGTCAACGAGCAAAAATGTGCTTACTAGCAATGTTTTGAACATCTTTTTCTAAAACATATTTTGCACGTTTATAATCAACGCATACTAAAAATCTTTGATTTAAAATAGCTTTTGTTCTTACACTTTCATATCTACTCTTTGTGAGAGAATTATTGTAAAAGTTGGTTCAATTACCACTTATTCTTATTCCTTATTTTTGTGAGAGATTTTGTAAGGGTAGGGCATTTATTGTTGAGTGAGGCTCAATAGATAAGAGTAAGTCCTGTGCCAAATCCACAAGCTTGGTGGTGTATTTATTCAATTGATAGTAAAGAAATTCTCAAGGAGGTTCCTTGGGGAGTGGACGTAGGCCTGGCGTGCCGAACCACTATAAATCGCAGTGTTTGATTTTCTCTCTCTATCTCTTCTACTTTTATATTGATAATTATTCTGTTTGTTTTTATTTATTCAAATTCTGAATATTGTGTTATATTTAATATTGTGAAATTTTTAATAACCCAATTCACCCCCCCTCTTGGGTTGCCTAACTGGGATAACACATACATCTCAAAACTTACCTACAAATACAAAATGGAGATTCCAAACACCGGTGGACGGTGGTCAACGACGCCCGTCAATGAACACCAGGTCGGTCGTCGTCGTCGTCGTCTCTCTCGCGCGTCGTCGTCATGGTCTTAACCTTCTCTCGCCGTCGTGCTCGTCTCCCTTTCTCTTCCTTTTCTCCTCTCTTGTTTCTGCTCTTTTCTTTCATTTTTCTTCATCACTTTGTGCAGAACACGTGACCTCCACGTGCATCCAAATCTCGCGCGGGAAACCATTCGAGCCATTCAAGCCGTTGCTCAGTCGGGCCTTGTAAATGGGATTAATCCAATAAATAAGACTCAGGTCTCGTTTGGAAACAGGCTAATTTAGTAACTTTTTGACTATTTGACTAAAATATGAGCTAAAAAAATAGTATGTTTGGGATGACTTTTTAACTTTTTAGTATGGGTTGTTGACTTTTTGGCTAATTTAGTAACTTTTTGACTTTTTTACTAAAAATGATGGTTCCCAAACGAGGCCTCACTGTTACAAGTGAGATGTAATTGTCCCTAATAAAAATACGAGTTTATGTTAGATATCTCAAATAAATTATTAAATTTTTTATCAAACTTTTTATATGAGTATAAAATTTACATACATGTGATTTATATAGATCTCACACTAATATAAGAGATTTGATAAAAAATTTAATAATTTATTTAAAATTTATATTTTCCTAAAAATAGTGAGCACATGTGTCATGTGTTTATGGGCCATGTTTGTAGTATTTGGGATGTGTGTGCTATCAAAGCCTTCTTTGGTATGTCAAACTTTTTGATATTTTTAACTATTTTAGGTCTCGTTTATAAATAAATTATTTTAGTAATTTTTTACTTTTTTAGTTAAAATATGAGGTAAAAAAAATTAATATATTTAGAATATTTTTTGATTTTTTATAAAAAGATGTACAAAAAATAGAGAGAAATCTATTTTTTTGACTTTTTGGTATAGGTTATAGACTGTTTTTTTTTTTTTTTTACTTTTAGGTTAAAACAAACACTTGCCAAACGAGACCTTAGTTACGAAAAGATAAAGTAAGTTAAAAAATTAATAAAATAAAACGTCACATCCAAATTATAATCATTTAATTTTTTTCTCTCACAAAAGTAAAAAAACTAAAAAAATTATCCCAAACGAGATTTTTTAACGCTCGACTAAAATAGCCAAAAAACCAAAAAACCAACCTACATCCCAAACGAAAGCTCAGTTTACTGGAATCTAAAATTTTAGGATGTTTTGAAAAATTAGTTAAAAATTAGCTTTTTAATTTTTTAACTTTTTATTTTTTTATGAAAAAAAGAAGTAATGTGATCTAAAATAAGTTAAAAATTAAATACTAAGGCAAAGTTTGGGAAGACTAAATAAGTGTACTTTTTGACTTTTTATGAATATGGGTTGGATTTGGGTTGGATTTGAAGTGATGTGTTAGAGAGGTGATGCGACTTAAATAAGATGATATGACTTAAATAGGATAGTGACTTTTTGACTTTTTAGATTTTTTTGGAAGATGCCAAACTTGGCCTAACTTTTAACCAAGTTTTCAAAGCGCTCCTTTATCTACTGTAAACTAAAGTCAGATTTTCAAGTATTAATTAGAATATTATAAAATTTATCATGTAATTAATTTTTTAAAGACAAATTTAGGGGTTGTTTGGGGTGTCCTAAATAAGTGTACTTTTTGAACTAAAAAATTGAGGAAGAAAATACAGATGTTTGGGTTAACTTTTTGACTTTTTATGAAAAAATATGTTATAAAAAATTATAAATATTGATTTGTAAGAGAAAATTAGAATTAGGAATTATACAACCGTAATTATTGACTTTTAGTAAATAATATTAATTTTTTAACTTTTTAAGTAATTTTTTATTTTTTTAACTTATTCTAGTCATCCGAAACTTGGCCTTAATTGCCCCATGTATTAATGCATACCGCTTTCTGCGTTGTTCCAGTGCTTTGGAAGTTACGTCTGAGAAATTGATTTGGTCGGTGCGATAATGGTCTGTTTAACGATGATTATCTTTTCAATTTTTTGTTTATAAATTTAGAAAAAAAAAATTAAAAACTAACACAAAAAACTTATATAACAATTTTTTTTTTTTTTTTTTGAAAGACACTCAAGTTTCGTTTATGTTTCAAAACGAGGCAGATACAAATTGGTAGGCATGTATCTCAGAATCAAGATTCTCTCATTTATTTCTCTTCTTATGCCTTATTTGTCAACATGTCGGTTTAATTAAAAAGTCAAAAATTATTAAAAAAGTCAAAAAGTCAATAACTTATATCAAAAAGTCAAAAAAAAAAAATTCTCTCTATTTTTTACACATCTTTTCGTAAAAAGTCAAAAAGTCATCCCAAAGATACTAGTTTTTTTTAACTCATATTTTAACTAAATAGCCAAAAAGTTACTAAATTAGTCTGTTCTCAAACGAGACCTTAACTTTTTTTTTGTTAGGTTATTGGACTTTTTTTTTATTTAATTTTAATAATCCAAATCGTTCACATTTTAAGATTTGTTAAGGTGATGATTGGTTTTTCTATTAGACTAAAAAAGCACAAAAGGACAAAAAAAGGTTTAAAAGTCACAAAATGACAAAATAAGGAAAAAAACAAAAAAAAAAAACATTCCAAAGCCAAAAAGTCAACAAGTCAAAAAAATCAAACAAGAATACCAAACGACTAAAAAAGTCTCAGGCTACAAAAGTCAAAAAAATAAAAAAGTCAACTAAAAAAGTCATTGCTAAACGAAGGCTAAGTATATCATACTTGTAAAAAATTAAATTGATCGAATATCAGAAATTACGTGTTCAGATCATCGAATTACAAACCATTTTTAAAAAAAATAGTTTTTTGAACACATATTTTTTGATATCCGATCAACTTGATTTTTTACATATATGATATACTCAATAAATTTTAAAATATGAACAATTTAAAATTTTCAAAATTAAATCTAAAAATAAGCTCAATAACCTAGTAAAGAGAGAGTTAGAGAGAGAGAGAGACGAAAGAGCGTATTTTAATTCTATATCTCAATGGTAATATATCTCCTCTGCCAGCTTCCTTCTCTATAAACGATAAATAAAAAAAATAAAAAAATAAACCAACCATACCTCTTTATTTTGAAAAATTATTCCATGCTCCAGGGTGTGCGCGATGTGAAATAAAATTATAAATCAAATCACGAATTGGTAAATTGACAAATTATCATTTGAGTATTTCGTCGTCAGTTTGATAAATTTTTTGATGAAATCTCAATCTGATATTCATTTGGTGCAACCGTTGGAGCAGTGAACAGCAGCTTTTTCATCAAAATTTGAATTTGATATCAGTTTTGGTGAACCGTTGGAGATGGTCTAACGTAACCATTGATAGCCCTTGAATCTAACCAATCAAGAAAGCCTCTAAAGCCTTGAAATCGTTTGAATTGCAAATCAGGTTTTGGGAATTCAAAACCTGAACTTGTGAAGAGAACACAAGAAGGAAAATAAAGATAACCCACAACTTCAACACCCCCATCTCTGAAAAACAATTACTATACGCTAGAGAGAGAAAGAGGAGAGAGAGAGAGAGAGATAGAGGGGGTAAAGTCAGGTTCCAAAAGAACTCAATTGGTAGAGCATAAATTAAAATCAGGGTTTGGTTAGCTTCAACATTTTTTTGTTCTTGAGGATCAAAGAAAATATAAAGAAAGATACGTTTTTTTGGTTACGTTTATTTTCAGAAGTAGTATGGAGGAGATTCATAATAAGGGAATTAAGTAAAATTGTGTTTGTTTTGATGATAGTTATTGGTGTAGGAATTGTTAAATTATTTTTATAAAAAATAAATATAAAATAATAAAACAAATAAAAAAATACAAAAATATTAAACATTAATGTTTTTAAAAAAATGCCCAACATGTAAAAAAATTTTAAAAAATAAAAATAAAATAAAAATTTCCAAAAAAAAATAAAACAAACAAAATAATGATTTTTACTTAACAAAAAATACAAAAAATTAAACATTAATGTTCCAAAAAAAAAAATGCTCGACATGTAAAAAATAAAATAAAAAATAAATAAAAATAAAAAATTTCTAGTCCGTCAGATTATTTTTCTAATACCAAGTCTTGGAGGCCCATCCGAATCCCCTTGGGGAGACCCATCCTAATCCGGAGCTCACTATCAATCCCCTCCCCATCTCTCAAAACAAACACAATATTAGTGGGTCCCACCTCACTGTCAATCTCAATCTCCCCTCTAACTTTCTAAACAAACGGGGCCTAAGAGTATGAGTTATTTCCCAAAATAAGCTGAAGCGTTATTCCAAAACACGCTTTCACCATATTTCTGACTCAGGCGCGGAAAATGAATAAAATCATAAAAGCGTGATTACAAATCACGCTTTTAATTAATAAAGCGTTGTTAGAAACCACGCTTTTAAAAAAAACTGTGTTTTAAAGAAGAGTGCTGCTATTAGCACCTACCAAAATTCTTTGGATCCCCCATTTTTTTGGATTCCAACCGTAAACTCTAAATTTTAATAATATTTTTTTGGACACCCCACTTATTACCAAATCTACCCATATTCATAATATTTTCACAATGAAATGCACACCCACCTAATTTTTCGTCCCTCTCATTCCCTGACTCACTCAATCTTCAGAGTTTGGAGCTTTGGTTTAGTACAGAATTCTTAGACCCCAACCCTCCATCACTCTCGTCGCTGTCTTGGCCGTCAACAGAGCATTCCGACGACTCTCATCTTCTCTGAACGCTCTCCGTATCGCCGAATCAGTAACCTCTCTCATCCTCTCATCATCGTCTTCTTCGTTACTTTTTGTATCTTTGTCATCGCTGAGATCGATCGAAGATACTCCAATTTCTACGGGATTTGAATAACCATTTGCAAGATGAGGAAAAACAGAATCATCGTCTGAATCGCCATCATAATCATCATTTGAATCGCCATCAGAATTCTGAATGTAGCCCAAAATAATTTGTTCACCACTGTGTAGCCGAAAAAATATATTTTGTTCATAACTGTTTTGTCGAACAATAATGATCCTGTCAACACTGTATGTCCGAACAAAATTTGTTCATCACTGTGTAACTTGAATCCATTCCAATTCACAACTTAAAATAACATGAATTAAATCTATTCAAAATACATAACTTAAATACATTCCAATTCACTATTTTCCATTCTAAGTTAGTTTAACAAAGAAAATTACATAGCTGACTATTCGCATTAATGTTTGGAACCTATGTATTGAACGAAAGGATTATGTTCAGTACTGTATTACTAAATATAATTCTAACAGTCAGCAAACCAGTACCGAACAGCTCGAACGAAACAAGAACGACCGAAAACGACCGAGAATGTTAATACAAAACAGATAAACTTATTAATGGAACGCTGGTCTCACTAGAATTGTTGTCCTCGTCCTCTATTGCTCTACACAGTGAAATAAGTGATGAAGTATACGCTATACTTGAAGCAAAACTTTCAAGTTCAATAGCGTTGATGATGGTGATGAAGATGACACATTCAGGATTCAAGATGATTATGAAAAATAATAGATTTAGGGTTTATATTAGTTGGTTATGAAAAGTAATAGGTTTAAGGTTTACAAGCATGGAATATGTATAGTTTGAGTGGGGGTGGAGGTGGGTGTCCAATATTATAGAGTATTAGTTCTTATTGATAGGTGGGTGTTCCATTTAATAATGTCTTTTAATGTAATTCTACTTTAGGGTATAATTGTAATAAAAAATTTTTATAAAATGGGGAGTCCAAAAAATTTTGATAGATGCTAATAGCAGCACTTTTAAAGAAAACGTGGTTAGAAACTACGCTTTCAATAACAAACAAAACCACATCACGCACTCACACTCTTCTCTCTCTCTCTCTCTCTCTCTCTCTCTCTCTCTTTCTGACACACACATCCATAGCACTCACACACTCACATCAAACATATATAATTTTTAATATATATAAATTGAGACCAATATTAAATATATATATATATATATAATTTATAATAGCAAATAATAATCAACTATATAAAATGATTACTTTTTTATTTTAATTCTTAAAATTTATTTATTTTTTATTTTAAGGTTTAAGATTTAGGGTTTAATTCTTAATTTTTTTATTTTATTTTAGTGTTTAGGGATGAAATTTATTTATTTTTATTTTAGAGTTTAGGGTTTAATTCTTAAAATTTATTTATTTTTATTTTAGGGTTTAGGATTTATGATTTATAAAATAAAAAAAATTTTAAGAATTAAACTATAAATTCTAAAGCCTAAAATAAAAATAAATAAATTTTAAGAATTAAACCCTAAACCCTAAAATAAAAAAAATAAATTTTACTCCTAAATCCTAAAATAAAAAAAAAGAATTAAACCCTAAATCTTAAACCTTAAAATAAAAAAAAATAAATTTTAAGAATTAAAGTAAAAAATAATCATTTTATGTAGTTGATTATTATTTGCTATTATAAATTATTATATATATATATATTTAATATTGGTCTCAATTTTATAAAATAAAACTTATATATATTAAAAATTATATATGTTTGATGTGAGTGATGTGTGTGTAGAGAGAGAGAGAAGAGTATGAGTGCGTGAAATGGTTTTGTTTTTTATTAAAAGTGTAGTTTCTAATCATGTTTTTTTTACAATACAGCTTTCTCACGCTTTATTAATTAAAAGTGTGGTTTTTAATCACGCTTTTACAATTTTATTAATTTCCTGTGCCTGGGTCAAAAATATGGTGAAAGCGTATTTTAGAATAACGTTTAAGCTTGTTTTGAAAATTTTGATCAAACTAGACTCAATTTAGAAAATAGGTTAATAGTTGGGCTTATTTTGAGAAATGGCGCGTAAGAGTATTGCCCTATTTAATTTTTAAATTGACAATAATATTTTACCTCCTGAAATTCGAACACAAAAATTGCAAATCCCGTAATGTAGAATAATAACTACTGATTCAATGATTTCTCCTTCGTTCATGAACAGCAACCAAGGTATCTCTCTCTCTCTCTCTCTCTCTCTCTCTCTGCTCTCCTCTGTCGGTGCCTCATTGAGAGACAAATTTTTTTCCTGACGTTTTGTTATTTAAAAAGTAAATCTATACAACAGATTTGTAAATCTAACAACAAATCTATGTATTTTGCTTCAAATTTTGGGTTTTTGAAATCTGATATGTAATGAATCTCTAAAACTTGAATTGAACTGGGTGCCATCAAGCAAAGTACCAATGCAACGAACTGCAAAATCAATATCGACCCATTAACACAAATGCCCCCAATTTCATCTACCTCATGACAATTACACAATCAATCAAAAATCCATAACCGAATGAACCAATAGATCAATGTACCTTCGACCTCGTCGCCTTTGGTAGGAGTGTCCCAACTTTCACCTTCCTTGATATGCTTCTTCTTCAACCTATCATTTCCAATTTCCTTCTCTTCTCCAACCTTGTGAACTGGGTTTCCCTCAGGAAGCTCCATTTCCATGTCCATGTCGTCATTGTTGGTGTTCATTTGCCCAATAGTTGGGAATTTGAAGTCATTGTCCACGGATTAGAGAACGCTGAAATGGGTTTGTAGAGAGTGATAACAGATGTAATGGGTCTCTGTTAATTTTGAAAAGAGCTTCACGGAAACAGATTTGCGGTTTGATTTGGAAAGTGGGTTCGTTTTTATTTTATTTTTTTATTTTTATTTTAGTGTGGGGTTAAAAAATTTAGTTTAGAAAGAATTTTTAATTTTTTTAAATTTTTTTTAATGAGAAAAATAATATAATGATTATGAATTAGATATAATATTTTATCTTATTATATTAAAAAATTTATTTTTTTTCTTAGGAATATTTTACTCCAAAAAAATCATAAAAGCCTCTTCCCATCACAGGCATGCAGGAGTTATTTAAATCATATTATTTCTTTATTATATCACTTTAAATTCAATTCATATTTAATAAAAAATCAAAAAGTACATTTATTTAGAACAATCTAAACAACCCCTTACTATTAAAAATCATTATGTATTAATATTAATTAATGTAGTTTCTCACCAAATTTAAAAAGTTAAAAAATTATTATTTTATTTAAGTTATATTATCTTATTTAAATTACATTATTTTTTATTATATCACTTTAAATTCAACTCATATTTAATAACAAGTCAAAAAGTACACTTATTTAGAACATCCCAAACAACCCCTTACTATTAAAAATCATTATGTATTAATATTAATTAATGTATTAATTGATAAAGTGACATAATTAAAAAAGTTTTTGATATTTGTAATCTGATTAATGAGTGCGTTAATAATGATATTATAACTAGTATTGATATATTAATTAATATACTAATTGATGCATCCAATATTACCAAATCATAGATGATATGAGATGTACGTATGCCTCTATACAAGCGTAGATGGTATAAATAATTAAAAAACAAAATAAACATTAAAATTAACAAAAACAATTTTGGATTTTTGTTTGGGTGAAGCATCAATAAATTTTAAAATATGATTTTGTCAATTGTTTAGTTTTTTTATTTTTCCTTATAAATCCAAAGATTCTATTAAAGTAAAAATTATACAAAAGCGTAGTCACTTATACGTATAGAGTTAATTTTTAAAGGATAAAAATATATTTCTCTAAATGTGAAATTATATATTTGGACAATTCACACTATAGAGGTTTTAATTTTTTTCTCATTTTGGAACAAATCTCACATTACAAACAATAATGTGACACTCTAATGTAACACACTAAAAAATTTCTTAGTGTACTTTTTCCAAACGTAACACTCCAATACTCCAATGTAATATATTCTAATGTAACACACACAAAAATATTTAAAAACTCCTTAGTATATTTTTCTCAAATATAACACTTAAAGTTTAAAATTACTAATGAATTTTTATATTCTTTTTGGAATGATTTGAAGAATCTTATATCCGTTTGGAATGATTTAAAGAATCTCACATCCTTTTTTTGGAGTATTATATTGGAGTGTTACGTTTAGAAAAAGAATACTAAGACTTTTTGATGTGCTACATTGGAATATTATAATAAGAAGTTTTTTTGGAGTGTTATGTTTGAAAAATGTATATTAAGGAATTTTTTTTTAGAGTGTTATGCTTGAGTGTTACAATTTGAAATTATATATTTGTCCAAAACTTACTAAGAAGTTTTTGTACTCATTTTGAAATGTTTGAAAATTTTCATATTTGAAATTATTTTTGTACTCCTTTTGAAATGTTTGAAAAATCACATATTTCAAGTTATTCCAAATAAAAAAGATTCTCATATAAAAATTTATTCCAAATTTAATTCTCATACATTATGTATCTTACCTTCCTAACACAAAAGAGAAAAAAAATAAAAAAAAAAAATAAAAGAAGAAGGAAACATAATAGAAATAAAGATGTAATCGTAAACCTAATTTCTAAATAATATATTAAATCTACATTTCCAAAATCAATGAGACTAATTGGTTTATGAAATAATCTTTGGGACTAAATAAATCACCATCTCTCAAGATGGGATTTATAGATAAATTTCTCCTTTTGTATTTAAATTTTTTCTAATATTTTATCGAAGCCAAACGTGTTTGGAGCTTTTATTCTTCTCAAAACGTAGACTTTATCAAACGCCACCTTAATATTTGATTTTGAAAACAAGCTTTGAAAATTTCATTGTTGTGTTAAGATTATTTTTTATATTTATGATTTTTTAATTTAGAAATAAAGGAAAATTAAAATATATTAGAAATTTTGAATTTTTTCATATCTATGTTTTATTTATATAAATTTTAATATATTTATAATATAATTATGATGTCATAATTTAATTTGGGTTCACCCATCGGTTGATCAATGACCCATCACTTTAGGTCCCTTTCTGATTCACTGAATGATTCGAATTTCAAAACATTATTGCACACACATATTACACAATATGAGGATGACAATGGTGTATGAATATACAACAAGAGGATTGCAATACATTTTTTTTAAATCTCATTTATTAAAACTTCAAAAGAAATGGTGTAGGAATATACAACAAAAAGATTGCAATACATTTTTTTTAATCTCATTTATTAAAACTTCAAAAGAAAAACAATTGAAGACGCATGTATATATATGAATCTTCAAATAACACAAGTATATTTTTTAAGTCAAGTATGTTATATAAAATTCTGTAAAAGCTTATGTTTTTTATATTTTATTGTCTTTAGTGATACCTGATTTCCTAATGCATAACATTATGGCCCCGTTTGTTTAGAGAGTTAGAGGGGGGATTGGGATTGGTGGTGAGGTGGGACCTACTAATATTGTGTTTGTTTTGAGAGATGGGGAGGGAATTGAGAGTAAGCTCCGGATTAGGATGGGCCTCTAGCCCCGTTTGTTTTCAGAAGTAGAATAGAGGGGATTGATAGTGAGGGGATTAATAGTGAGAGGACTGTTAGTGAAAGGACTGTTAGTGAGGAGATTAAGAAAAATGTGTTTGTTTGATAGCCAGTGGACTAGCAATAGTTCATGTTTGTTTTGAGAGATAGTAATGGGATTAAATTAACTATGTAAAATTACACAAATACTCTTGTTGTATTAGTATTAAATTTAAGCTTATACCAATTAATAAATGCATTACCCAATTAAATTATTCAAAAATTAAAATTAAAATCATATAATTAAAAATAATAAAAAATTCAACTATTAATCTATTTATTATTATTATTATTAAAGAAACACTGAAAACCCTAGCCGCCGTTCTTCTCCAGCAAAGGCAAATGCTCCGGCAGCCCATTCTTCTCCTCTCATCCCTCGCCGCCATTCCATCGCAGACACGGAACAACGCTGGCGAGAGAGAAAGAGCTCTGGTTCACCGAAAATGAGTTTTACCAAAATATATTTATGATATCATTAAAAATTATTAATTGACTTAATGATTTATTAATAAAAAAAAAAAATGCCCAACATGTAAAAAAATTTAAAAAATAAAATAAAATAAAAAAATTCTAGAAAAAAATAAAACAAATAAAATAATAATTTTTACTTAACAAAAAATTAAAAAAATTAAACATTATGTTCAAAAAAAAATGCCCTGACATGTAAAAAATAAAATAAAATAAAAATAAATAAATAAATAAAATTTCTAGTTCGCCGGACTATTTTTCTAATACCAAGTCTTAGAGGCCCCGTTGTATTCCTCTTTTACAGTCCGGAGTGGACTGTGAATGATGAACAATGACCATACTCCTTGTTTGTTTGCAAATTTGGGGAATGGATTCATAAGTCGGAGGGCTTCAGATGGGCCTTGGATGTTGGGATTGTTAGTCCGCCCCAACACTTGGTATTGAATATTAGTCCGTTGGTATCAAGAGAGTAATTTACTTGTTTACCCTCTTCTCTTCTCCTTCCTCTTCTGTTGTCTCTGTCTCTTATCATATATATATGTATATTTCATTCGATTCTCACCAACTAAACATAAATGTAGACAAATTGCAAAATAGAATAGTAACATTGAAGAGTGATGCTCTGATCTTCGATTAAATCAAACAAAAGAGATACAAATCAAAAGACTATATGATATACATATACATACATATATATATATATATATATATATATATATATATATATATATATATGAGCAGATAATATATACTTATGATCTCCTCAGTTGAGGATTGATTACGGAAGTACTTTTCTTCTTCACAGGCTCTCTCCATTCACGTTTCTTCTTCTTCGCCATTGACTCTCTCTTCTCTCTCTCTCTCTCTCTCTCTCTCTCTCTCTCTCTCTCTATGTTGGTGAACTCACAAAGTGGAAAGGCAACATTATATGAGCAGATAATCCTCTGTGAATACTTTTGTCAAAACCATGGGCTGGTTTTGGACAAAAGCGGGTTTCTTTTAATAATAATATAATAAATAGATTATAGTTGAATTTTTATTTATTTTTAATTATATGATTTTAATTTTAATTTTGAATAATTTAATTGGGTAATGCATTTATTAATTTGTATAAGCTTAAATTTAATACTAATACAACAAGAGTATTTGTGTAATTTTACATAGTTAATTTAACCCATTACTATCTCACAAACAAACATGAACTATTGCTAGTCCACTGGCTATCAAACAAACACATTTTTCTTAATCTCCTCACTAAACAGTCCTTTCACTAACAGTCCTCTCACTATTAATCCCTCACTATCAATCCCCTCTATTCTACTTCTGAAAACAAACGGGGCTAGAGCCCATCCTAATCCGGAGCTTACTCTCAATTCCCTCCCCATCTCTCAAAACAAACACAATATTAGTAGGTCCACCTCACCACCAACCCAATCCCCCCTCTAACTCTCTAAACAAACGGGGCCATAATGTTATGCATTAGGAAATCAGGTATCACTAAAGACAATAAAAATATAAAAACATAAGCTTTTACAGAATTTTATATAACATACTTGACTTAAAAATATACTTGTGTTATTTGAAGATCATATATATACATGCGTCTCAATTGTTTTTCTTTTGAAGGTTTAATAAATGAGATTAAAAAAAATGTATTGCAATCTTTTTGTTGTATATTCCTACACCATTTCTTTTGAAGTTTTAATAAATGAGATTTAAAAAAAATGTATTGCAATCCTCTTGTTGTATATTCATACACCATTGTCATCCTCATATTGTGTAATATGTGTGTGCAATAATGTTTTGAAATTCGAATCATTCAGTGAATCAGAAAGGGACCTAAAGTGATGGGTCATTGATCAACCGATGGGTGAACCCAAATTAAATTATGACATCATAATTATATTATAAATATATTAAAATTTATATAAATAAACATAGATATGAAAAAATTCAAAATTTCTAATATATTTTAATTTTCCTTTATTTCTAAATTGAAAATCATAAAATAAAAAAATAATCTTAACACAACAATGAAATTTTCAAAGCTTGTTTTCAAAATCAAATATTAAGGTGGCGTTTGGTAAAGTCTACGTTTTGAGAAAAATAAAAGCTCCAAACACGTTTGGCTTCGACAAAATATTAGAAAAATTTTAAATACAAAAGGAGAAATTTATCTATAAATCCCATCTTGAGGGATGGTGATTTATTTAGTCCCAAAGATTATTTTATAACCAATTAGTCTCATTAATTTGGAAATGTAGATTTAATATATATTTAGAAATTAGGTTTACGATTACATCCTTATTTCTATTATGTTTCCTTCTTCTTTAATTTTTTTTTATTTTTTTTTCTCTTTTGTGTTAGGAAGGTAAGATACATAATGTATGAGAATTAAATTTGGAATAAATTTTATATGAGAATCTTTTTTATTTGGAATAACTTGAAATATGTGATTTTTCAAACATTTCAAAAGGAGTACAAAAATAATTTCAAATATAAAAATTTTCAAACATTTCAAATGAGTACAAAAACTTCTTAGTAAGTTTTGGACAAATATATAATTTCAAATTGTAACACTCAAGCATAACACTCTAAAAAAAAATTCCTTAATATACATTTTTCAAACATAACACTCAAAAAAACTTCTTATTATAATATTCCAATGTAGCACATCAAAAAGTCTTAGTATCTATCTCTCT